>CAIGRP010052404.1:0-11787 GCA_903798385.1 Fraxinus cuspidata
ATGATATACTTCCAAAAATTTTGTGAGGAAAGAGCCACATTATTTTTTTCATTCTCATTTTTCTACTCATATTTAACCATACATTTTTCAATAAAAAAATATTTTTCATTACATCAATAACTTTTCCTTTTTTGTCAGCCACATATTCTCCTTCACATCAAACAAAAAAATGCATTCTTGGATTCAAAATGTGCACTAGACAGGGGCTTACTTGATCTTTCATATTTTAAATAAGTAAACTAAAAAAAGAAAAAAAGTATGAAAGTTTGATTAAATATTAATACGAAAATTGTTAATTTTTCAAGAATAAGAATAAGAATAGGACGGAAAAACAAGTTAGTGATATATTGTGTTTGAGTCTTGTTATATGTTGGAAATGAATTTTGTAATAGTGAATTTTTAAAAAAATGTGTGGTTAAAAAATAAGATAAAGTTTTAGGTTTACAAGCAAAATATTGTGTTGTAAGAATGTGTGATTGAAAATGAATTTTAAAAAAAATGATTTTTTGAATAACGAGAATCCAATAGGGGCATAATTGAAAATATGATGACTATATTGTTACCACAATTTTTATTTGATACACCACATTTTAATTTTAATTAAGCTCCTCAATCTTTGCTCATTGTTGCAATTATTTTCTTAACTTTTTTTCTTATCTTTAACCTTCCATTAATCAGTACGTCTTGTCTTTGATGACAATTTATATTAAAATATTATATTTTCATCTTTTGAAATGAGAGAAAAATAAATTTCTTACGCTTCTTATTTATTTATTTATTTTTTTAAAAGTATGATGAAAAATAAGTTATTTTATGTCATTTCAATGAATTTTTGAACATAAAACTTTTATTAAATACAAAATATGTTAATTGATGAAACGTTTGAGGATAAAAATGATACGGAAAATTTTCAGGGACATAAGTGCTAATGATCAAAGAAAAAAAATCCGTTGAGTGCAATTTTATGGTGCAAAAAATAAAAATGGTATAATTACCCTTCCAAATATGAAAGCTAAAACCTTAAAATTGAACTAAAAAGTCAGAGAAAGCCATCACTATCATCTTGATTTAATCAACGACCACTGAATTTCGCTATGGTTAGTACTTGCTCATCAATCTTTAAAAAATTACTCGTTGTTCATTGAATTTTGCTATATATTACTGCCTACTCACTTAAATTTAAAAGTTTACTCGTTGCCCACCTAAATTCGAACAAAGTTACTTATTGTTCACTAAACTTTGCTCTAATTAACAATTATGAAAATGATAGGGTGATTAATGAGTAATTTTATTCAAATTTGGGTGATACAAACAATAAATAACTTTTTGAATTTCAATAGTAACCTGTAACAAAATTCAGTGATCGTTCATTAAATTAACCCCAAATTTACGCATTCTTTCAGGTCAGATCCGCAACGCATAAACCCTATTACAGTTTGAGGTTCAAATCATTTGCCAAATCCCCAAATTGAATTGTATTATTATTTAAGTTTCTCTGCCTAGAGTCTAAGCTTTTTAGTCAAAAGCTGAATTAAGCGAATAAACCCAAAAGTCTGCTGAAAAATGAGTTATTTAGCTTCGTTTTGGTAGAAATAATCGAAGAAGTAGCTTACAAAATTCAGTAGTTTTTGAGCAATGGATAAACATGGATTTATTGCCACTATTTTCATTTTATCAATTGTTTCAAGCACTGGTAACGCAAATTTAATATTTAATCTCCGGAGATTAATCACCGGCGCTACAAACGAAACTTCCACAAATTTACAGGTAAAAATCTCTTTGCGTCTCTCTCTGTGTTTATCTTTATGTGTATAAGTTCTTATTTTGAGAAAAAATAAATCATTGTTTGGGAATGAATTGGATCTAGGTTTCGCCCGTTGGAAGTCCTGTCAGTGGTCCTGTAAATGCCGGGAAGTCTGAGAAAGATAAGCACAAAGAATCCGAGGTTAGCAATAAGAGCAATAATTCGTCAACTGTTGATCCGAAGGACTCCAAGAAAAACGACAATGATATTGATAATAATAAAAACAACACGGGTACCACAAGCCAACCTGATGGTGCAAAGAAGGGTGAGTTGGACGACAAAGGGAAGGGGAAGGTTGACAATACCACGAAAACACAGTTAGGTGGTAATGACAGTTGTGAGAATTCACTGAGGAACTGCAGAGGCAAGGGGATGATTGGCTGCATTTTAACCTCCAAAAATGGTAAACCTTGTTTCAATTCAGATGATAGTTATTATTCTCTCAATTGAATTACAAGCCAATACTTTGAGTTAATGCGTTAATTAGAACCTCGAAAGAACTAAAACTGCGGCTCCTTTTTTTTTTTTTTGTTGATTAGCATTGATATTTATTCTTCGTGCCTGGAATATGATTGGAATGAGTACAACTTGAAATTTAAAATTATATTGTTCTAAGAAGGTAAATTTCAAATGATGCAATTCTTTTGGTGATACTGTTACTTCTTGAAAAGGATAGCTTGAGGCTTGCAATTGCATGACACTAGGTGCTAAATCTTACAGAGATCATATATACATTTTAATCGATAATATGGATTCATAGCTTAAGATAAGCTATAATATAGAACTCTACACTTTCAAGTACATGAGAGTGTCAGATTTAGTGCTGACAAAATTTGTGGTTAAGTCCATTATGAAAAATTCAGAACTAATCTCAAGCATAGGCTCAATTGGCCTAGTAGAATACTTTCTTCATTATACACATACTAACACTAGCATTTGATGCTTTCTTTTATCAGTGATGTGTACTTGAATAAATTTTTTTGTAAATTATTGTCATCTGTCATATTCATCAATTTCCATGTGAGGTTTCAGTCTATATTTGAATACTGAGGTACTATATTATGTTCTAGATTACTAGTCCTTACCTCTGAATCCCTGATCCGACGGTGTAATAAATCTTGGATTTGTTACTGTTAGGGCTTATTTACATCTAATTGAAATATATCAGAAGCCAACTGAAGCTTTTAAAAAATTATTGCACAACTATAGCTTTTTGAAATGTGTTCAACTGCCTCCCAAAATATCTTAGTTGCTGGAGAAATGTGCAATTAAATTATGTGCTGCTTGTGATGTGCAAGCTCTACCACCACCTTTCTTGACTACAAAAAGTGTGCTTAGAACTTTTGAGAAATGTTTGTTAGGAGATAACGTGACATTCATTTCTCCATTGAGTTTTATATTACACCATTTTCTGATCAGGAAAGGCCACCTTTCCATGTAATATTATTTAATTTTTTTGGGACAACTTAAAGGACGGGATTGGTTAAATGAAAATTAGGCTACAGTTATTGGTAACTCAAAACACGAGTAATTTCGGTGTTTGATGTGAGCTTACTTTTTGGCTACACAGGTTACTGCTATTAGACACATAATCTCACGTTTAAGAACAGAGTACTCTTGTTAACCTCTTGTTTCCTTCTTGCTACACATTACATAACAAACGAAGGGGAGGTTCTTCCTCTCAATTCCCTGAAAAGAAAAAAAAAATAAAATGGAATGGTACTTATTTTCCTTCCACTTCTATAAATATGACGTGAAGAGTTGAATTTAAGGGGAAACGGTGTACATTTAGGGTTAATTACTCTACTCAAACTGACTTTTGTTGTCAATAGAAGAAATAAATCCTTGATTTGTTTTGGCAGGGTCCAAAGAACTGTTCCTTTTGGTGCAAAATGAAGGGGAAAGCAATTTGAAAGTTAACGTCAATTTTCCTAATTCTATGGAAAGTGGATTGCCGGCTTTTGAAGTAGCTAAACACCAAACTAAAAAGGTGTGGATAAAAATATTTGCTGTTGTGCAACTTCTTTTATGTATTATGCATTCCCTAATATCACGTGGTGTGGGAAATCTATTTTGAACATTTGTAAAAGTGTACTTGTTGTCTTCACCATAATTCAGGAATTGCAGTTCTAATAATTTCTCCTCCAGTGTGGAACTATAAACTGAAAATTGCTCCTTATAAGAAATTCCAATGTCTTGCAAAAAATATTTGCATTTTTAGACTAGCTACACTTTATGTTCTCAATGTTGCTTCTATAAAATACAAGATATCTATATAATGAACATTAATAGAAATGGCGATATACACATATGGGGAGGTTATGAATTGAGTATGTTTTCTGAGAAGTGCAACAAATCAAGATAAATTAAGCGAAAGACTACTTTAAAATTGATAAATGTTTTGCGTTGACCTAAAGAAACTCTTAGTGACATGATTATGCAATCATTGTGGTAAAGAAGAGAGAGATGTAGACCAAAATTAACATGCATGAGCTGGTTGAAAATATTAATTTTGTCGGACCTCCAGAACAGAGAGCTTAGTAATGAGTTGTATAGGAAAAAATGAGAAAATTTAGAATGGAAGAGAACTCGTAATATTTGCAGTATATAATGGTCAGGGTGAACTATTGAAAGGACGAAACTGCTTCCTTTCTTTTGTTCTTTATGTTAATCTGTTGCTAGATCTTGGCACATTCACTGTCTAACGTAAAAATTTGCTTGAAGCAAAGGCTTTAATTGGAATATTGTTGCTAAAAGTTATAACCTTGAGGTTTGTACAGAAATTGGAGAAAAATTAGAAACTCAAGAAATTCTCGGTCAATTCATCTGCATGATATAAAGAGGTGTCATATTGGCTTTGCTACATGTTATTGAGCTATTTGGTTTATTAAAGCAATAAAGAAATGCCTTCCTGGCTACTGGAACAACGAAGCCAGTAAGGAATGCATTAAATATTAGCACCTAGCACTAAAATTGCATGGCGAACTAGCTATCAGAGCCGAAGGTTTGGTCATTGCTGATTGACCTTGCTTGCAAGGCTTCTGACACCTAGGTTTTATACGTACATCCAGAAAATTATTGAACCATATTATTTGTTTACTTCCGGAATTTCAAATTAGGTCCCCATTAATTTTTGAGATTTCAGAGGTTAAGATGGTAAAAAAACACTTGGAAATTTGCTGCTGCGGCTATTATGTGGTTCATTTGGATTGAGAAGAGTGCGTACTTTCTAATGGACATAACTTGTCCAACTGCTAGCGTTTGGGATTAAGTGGTTTTGCTGTACTGATTTTTGAACCAAGGCTGAAGACACTTACAATGGCAATACTTTGATAGACGTTCCATGGGGTTGACCACAACTCTATAGCTATTTCAGTTTCTCGTTGGCTGTTTTTTGTTCTCTTCACGTAGTTGAGGCAATTTTATAGTCATATCTGATCCTTGTTTCCATTATCAATACATATTTTTCATAAAAATAATGCCAACTATCAGTAGAGCTGATTATCATCACTCAATATGACAGTAGGATCACCTTCACATTTTCCTCAAATGGGCAATGTGGTGGTGTTGGGTCATGATTATTAGCACTGTTGATGAATAGCATTACTTTTTTTATAAATATATGTACTTACGGAAAAATGAAGAATTGAGGGAAAAAAATATCACTCGTGAGTTTTGCCATTTGATTCTAAAAAATCTTTTCAATCAGTGAATTATTTTCTTGAACTGTTCATTTGAACTATTAGGGTGTGTTTGACCCATATTATTTTGGAAGAATGTATTCTGGAATAGTTGATTGATTGAAAACGTGTGATTGAAAAAGAAAGAAAAATTATTGATGTGATGGAAAATATTAATTTATTGGTTGAAAATAAGTAGAAGAATGAGAATGAGAATTTTAATGTGTACCAAACAGGGGCTTAATGTAACAATATTTGCCCTCATATGACTCGTACTTGTATTATTTGAAGTTGCCAGATGACAGTAGATCATATTATGAGTTCTATGCTGTGTTTTCTACTTTTCAATTCACCACTTCCCCTTTTGCCTGTTTGCTCGTAGATTGATATCTCTTCAACCCGGGGCAAAAGCAGCAAAATAATATTAAGTTCTGGAAACGGGAATTGTGTGCTTGACATGGATAGTTCTGTTTCTGTAGAGAACTTTCTCCGGCAATTTTCTTTCAATTCTAGACAGGTGACCCCTATCTCTGTTGCATTCTTCTTCTTTCTACTGGCTTTGCTTTGTGGAGGGACATGGGCTTGCTGCAAGTTAAAGAAGAGGAGAAGGCATGATGGAATTCCGTATCAGGAACTTGAAATGGGCTTGCCAGAATCCACTTCAGCTGTCAACGTGGAGACATCAGAAGGTTGGGATCAGGATTGGGATGATGATGATTGGGACGAGGATAGTGCAGTAAAATCACCTGGAGGGCACAACATTAGGAGTATATCTGCAAATGGCCTCACTTCAAGGTCTTCTAAGAAAGATGGGTGGGATAATGTCTGGGATGATTAGTAGTGTGTGTGAGAAATAGGAATCAGTAGAAAATCTCTGATAGGACACATCACATACGAGCTAAAGAAAAAGAAAATGAGAAAAGCCCTTTGTATTTACTTTTTTTTTACTCCCACAGAAAATGTGAAACTTTTTTTCTTGCATAGAATCTTTTGCATACGATAATGTGTACTGAAATTTTTTTTCATTTATCGATGATTTGGAGCTGCTATTGTTACCATAAATTTTTTTTTACAAGGATTGCAGTTGTTCAAATTCTGTTAAATTTTTATGAAATGTCAATATTAGTTTTACATATGATGTGATTAGTGTTGTTCAGTGCTTGTTAATATCAAATTTTATCAAATATGTGGGCATTAATCTAATCATATATTAGTGTTTATCAATTTTATTAATTGCTGTTAATTAGTTGCTCCTTGTTTTCTTCCTCATTTTCTGGAGACCAGTCGATTGACATAGATAATTATTTATTTATTTGTTGAAAACCAGAAACTTTGAATATTTACCTCTTTCTATATAACGTTACAAGACTGGCTACTCATCTACAACATTCTTGCTAGTCATGTTTTCTGCTAAAGCCTCTTTTCTGGTCTGTTATCCTTTTCACTCTTCCTTGGCTACTTTATATTTCTAATGGAAAGCTATCCTTTTAGGTAGGCAACTAGGAGTAGACAGACATGCAAGGTAGGGTAACTCTCCTGCCACTACGTGGTTCATGTTTGAATTTTATTTTTTAGAATTTTTAATTTTTAAATTTCAGGTAATTAAAATCTTATTTGAATGCTTATTTCTTCTGTTTTTAGAGTTTTCACTGAAAACACTAAAAATGTCAAAAATTCGTTTTTAGCTTTATGTTATAAATTTAACTTTGTTTTCGAAAATATCAGACCAGACAAATATTGAGTATTTTGCAAAATTGAAAACTAAAAATAACTTGAAAATAAAAATCGAACGCACCCTAAATGTTTTGGACATTAAGAAATGAAGACGGTGGTGAAATGTGTCAATGCATCAAGAATATACAAATTGATTTTAAGGGTGAATTTTGTTCGAGTGATTGTTACAATTGGGATAAAAGTAAACACCTTCTTGAGGGGCCCTCATGGACGGGAGAATTGAGGAGGCTTTCTTCTATTAGAAAATTGATTTTTTATAGTGTTAGCCAACTAGAAACAAAATGAGCTGCTATGGACTTCGATTCTAAAGATGGGTGGTTTCACTCGCACTAGGTATGCATCATGGGTTTACAAGAACTTTATACTGCCTTCCTTTATGGTACTTTCAAAATGAACTGGTTTAAAAATATGAGTTTAACCTAAAATAGTTGCTAAAGACGTGTTAAATATGTAGCATCAGAAGTCAAGTACAATTTATTATGAAGCCAGTAGGTGTAATGTGTCAAGATATCTTTTTATTTGTTAAGAAAAATGTTATCTGTCAAGATATCTTTCTTTACAAACTAGTTCCAAAGATGAGTTTTATTCAAAATGGTCATTATAAGATTGGACAACCTTCTTGGGGACCCTTTCTATACAGGACGACACGAAGTTGGCTGCTTCCCTTGAAAGACTGATTTTATGAGACGCTATTGAAAATATTACACCGATAATGTGTATATTATATTCTTATCAATACGTACCGTTTTATGCTCATAAGATCGAAACATAATCCAACTTACCAAAATAGTTGAGAGGACGATGTAATGATTTACCAAATTAATATGGATTCATTACTTTCCAATTTTGAATGAAAGAATATCATCCTTCAATTACAATATAAACATATAAATAAGATTAATAATATTCTGAAATCAAATATAAATGAAATCAGAAATGAGAAATATAAGGAACGAAGAGATGCAAGTAATGCGATTGACCAATGCAAGTGTTGAACAATTTGTCCTTAAGATGGATATGCCCCGTATTGGTGCTAACGATTTTCCGGCAACCATCTTCTAAGATACAACGACCATGTCAAGTCATAGAAGCACTCCAAATGGCTTAGACCAACGAACTCGAATGGAATTTTCTCTTTACCAACTTATGATTTTATGCAAAGAAACCACTTTTGATGAAGTGTTTTATGCAACATAACATGTAAAGAATAATATGTATAAAGGATGAGAGGTTGTGAATGAAGTGTCGTGCCCGTAACTTAGCAACTCCTGCCAAATGTTGCATCATTCACTATCGCTAGCTTGTCTCCAACACGTCACTAGAGGGAAAATAACAGAGACTCTATCACTAGCTTGACGCTCGAGCGACAGCTAGCAATAGGCGAGCAACAGAGTCATTTTCTTAGCTAGTTTTTCCTCTATTTTCTTTTCAACTTTGAACCACAATTTCTCATTCATCTGAATTTTTTTTTGAGATTACAAATATACCACGACGATCTATTCGACGAGTAGAATAAGTTGATCTATTTACATTCATAATTTGACCATCGGATCATGTCCGAATATTTGGCCGAAGTTGACACGAAGTCATTTTTTCATGGTTTCGATTTTGATACTTAACAAATTTCCAATTCTTAAAACAAATTCCAACAATCCCCCACATGAATGGAAATTCCACATATGCAAACACAAGTAAAGAGAGAGCGAAAAAAATATTGCATTAGGTAAGGTAGTTTCTAGCCTTGAACCTTCCTTAGTGAAATACTATCGGATTTACTAGCTAATTGATGAACGTGTGATGTCTTGAACCATTCAGCCGTTGGTGTAAATCAGGACAACAGTACTCACACGATACTTTTCTAAACCGTTCATAGTTCTCATAATTATGTTCATTTTAGCCCTGAACAATTCTTGAGTTTCATAACCGTATCTTAATATATGTGACATCCTATTAAGAGTATTTTGCCCTACTCTACTTGACTTAATCAAGATACATGAATTATTAAAAGAGTATCTTAACATTCAATCATTCTGTAGAAAGCACTTTAATTATCATAGGAATAAGTAGGAATAATTTCCTAAGTACTTCATGGAATTTTCATAATTTAGTTGTCCCTTTAAATCAAGATCTTGGAATTTCCAGTCAACAAGGTGGGGTTACCATTATAAAGACTCTTATGTAGTAGGCTTAATCTCATCCCCTTCGATATGCAATATAATTGGTCTCTTAGTAAATCTCTTAAATGTACAACGAGTTTACACCATTGAGATCAACTGGTTGTGGTATTTGTCTACGACATATATGTCTAGATTTACCAATACATGTGACTTAGTATCTTATTAAATATAGCTAGCCAACAATCGATTGATACAAATTGTCACCAACTAAAAAATCCTCTTATGAAGCTACATGTTTCTCACTAGCTTTGTCTAAAACTTTATCAATTTTCAAACTCGATTGGAGGATTTCTATCAAATCATTACACTAGTCAATCACATTTACTAGTGGATTTAAGACTCATGGATAGTCAATATTCAACATTGAACTATTATAAAACATTTATGAATAATCTTCAAATATTCCAATTCCACTAAGTCAATCACATTTACTAGTGGATTCCAGACTCATGGATAGTCAATATTCAACATTGAACTATTATAAAACATTTATGAATATTCTTCAAATATTCCAATTCCACTATTTCCTCAAGACAAAATTACCCCGCAATGGTGTTTATGATTCAACTTGTGGTAGAATACTTCAAACCACAAGTTACGACGAACTTTCGACAGAGTTTTTCTTTATAAAGAAGAAAACGGTTTTGAATAAATTTAGAAGTGATTTGTAAGAGTTTTTATGCAATACTTAATGCAAATATGGTATGGGATGCCTAATAGACGTCTAAGGGGTCCAATATACAGAGGATGAATGGTTGTGAATGAAGTGCCGTACCTTCAAACTCAGCAACTCTTGCCAAATGTTGCACCATCCACTGTTGTTAGCTTGTCGCCGCATGTCGCTCAAGCGAAAATAACAAAGACTATGTCGCTAGCTTGTCGCTCGAGGGACAGTCTAGCGATAGGCGAGCGACATAGTTAGTCATTTTCCTAGCCAGTTTTTCTTCTATTTTCCTTCCAACTTTGGACCACAATTTTTCATTCATCCGAAATTGATTTTGAGATTCCAAATATACAACGACGATCTACTCGACGAGTAGAACAAGTTGATCTAATTACATTCGTAATTTAACCATCGGATCATATCCGAATATTTGGCCGAAGTTAACACGAAGTTATTTTTTCATAGTTTCGGTTTTAACGCTTGACTAAATTTCCAATTCTTAAAACCAAATTCCAACAGTCGCTCCAACTGAAAAAAAAATAAAAAATAGAAAGGTCAAGATATAATTGTATTGCATATTGCTCGGGGAAGGTTTGTCTTTTAAACGTGAATTAAATCTTAGTAGTAGTTAAAGATGTGGGTTCCTGAAGAAATATATGTTGTTTTTTAAAAGGTACTGCATGAAATGAAAGAGATTAATTTTTTCTTTTTTATTGTTCGACCGTTATGTGAAGCATTTCAAGCATATCATTTTGTCATCTTCTACAACTAAAATAATATTCTCTAGGTCTATTAATATTATAATTTATGGCCGTGGCACCAGAACTATTTTGAATTCCAAGATTAAGTCAAAATGTACTTTTATATTGCATTTAGATGAAAATAAGTTGGATTCTGGTCTCTGTTTGTTAAGCATTATTTAAATTAAGTGATTATCTGAGGTTACGAAAGAGAAACAGGTAAAAAGCAGTAATTGGCAGTGAAAGAGGTCGGGGGAATAGACATTTATCAGCTTTTAAACTACTTATAATTAAATAAGTTAAAAACTGACTCTCTCTCTCTCTCTCTCTCTCGACTGAATTGTTTTATCGTAGTCCACTGAATCTTGATCTTATTATTCACAATGTTGGCTTAGAAGAGTGTCATTTTTGTTTTGGATTTCAACTTTAGCTAATTAAAATTTCTCAAAACACTTACACTCATTTGTCCTAAAACAACTCTTTTTTTTTTTGTTGACGTAGGAACCCGCAGCCGCTACTCGTGAGTGCGCATTAGGTAAACCTCATTCCATGTGCAATAGTCCGCAAACTATACAGGAGAGATAAACCGCACTAGACAAGCCCTGTGCGACAGACTCAACCGATGAAGTGTTGGCAGGGGATTCGAACTCGTGACCTTGAGTCTCTACGCTCTAAAACAACTCTTTTTTAATCAAGTATCTCGGTGGTCACCCAATTTCGCAAATGTTTTTCAGTTGTTATTAAACTCTAAAATTTTTGAGTTTCTACTTAATTTTTATCACTCGATGTTTTGAAAGATAACAAATTTGATGAACTTATCTAAACGGTTGGTTAACTCTAAGGTAGTGTTTGATACATAACGCTTTCCCTAGAACTATGAATTCTTTTTCCATTTTCTAGGTTTTGCCTTGTTTGATTGTAAAAATTTTTCATGGAAAACTTTTTCTCACTTTCTCTCACACTTGCACTTTTTCCCCTTTTTTTGTTG
>CAIGRP010052413.1:0-10541 GCA_903798385.1 Fraxinus cuspidata
CAGCAATGTTGTATTCCAATAACAATAGGAGCTCGATGAAGTCAAAACATATAGAGATCAAGTTCCTGACTGTTATAGAAATTGTTTAGAGAGAACATGTGTCGTTAGAGCATATTGAGACAAACTCCATGGTTGCAGATCTACTTACTAAGGGATTGATACCCAAGGTCTTTCCTGAGTACGCTGCTCATATGAGTGTAATATCTCTTGAGGATATCTAGTTTTAGTGTGAGTTTGTATTTCTGCGCTTTTCATATTAGACACATGTACTATCATTTTGGATATGGTTTATGGTTAAAGTTATTTTCGGTTATAAAGTTTTTAGTTTATTATCTCTGAACTTGTCTGAAAATGATCTCACTAAGGTATTAAGGTGGACCAGTAGGAAATATGCATGTTAAGATCACATCACATGTAATTTCCATGCTACACACCCATGCTTGATCCATATCATTTAGTCATATCAATATACGTGACCATTGATGAGTTTAGTTACGATATAAGTAGCGAAAATCACTTTGATCCTATGTTGATATGATTGATGGACCGAATTGTTTAAGGATGCATTCAATAATGATAGCAAAATTTTGAGTATTTATAAGGTTATGTTTAATGCAAAATTTTAAGGTAACACATATAGCCCAAGTAGGAGATTGAAAGGATTTTTAATCGATCATGTGTGCTTACTTGTGAATTATTGTGTATTAAATGTTTTCCGAACATAAAGATTATAAAATGATTGTAGAAATGCTCTTCTCTATGTGTGGCGTTCCAGGAAGTGAAAATCAAGAGGTGCCCCATTGACCCGAGAATGGGAGTCATCATCCAAAGGTAGGGTATTCACACCCATTCTTATGTAGACAGTGGACACACTGGTTCCATGGTGTCGATAACCCACTTGCAAAATCCTTGGAAACATTTTTTTTTGAGCCACGATTGACCCTTAGGTCAATTTTGCTAAGTTATGTGATCATAATTAAATTATAAATACTCGAATTATGTAGGTGCTAACCTAGATACGATAAGCTAAAGTAAACATTGATGATCCCAGCTACAATACAAAGTCAATGTTATTGTCTGTGATATTTTGCGGTACTATTATGTGACTTATCTATACATCATGACAATGATGCCGGCCTACATATGTTCATACAACATGAATTTATATACTTATATTCATGGTAGACGTGGCTAATAGGTGAATTCGCTTTATGGATGTACCGTACTAGTTGGTCCATGGATAGAAATACATGATTGAGGTTCGTGGCAGTGATTAAAGAGTAGCCATGGATATTTATTCGGTGTCTGGCACCCCATCTACGAGTAGCGTTGGGAGGTCCCTCAGTGGCCATGTGACTATAGATTTACACAATAAGCGATGTATAGTTCAGTGAGATCTCCTAAGTGATGGAGGTGACGACGAACACACTATGGGATCATAAGTTGTTGAAACACTGAAGAAACCACATATACTTGAAAAAGCGCGCTATTACTTGCCATATTGATATTTGAACTCATATGATATACTAAGCGGGAATTCAGGATCTGTGAATGATTGTAAGTATATGACATGCCTTATCATGTTTATTGAATATTATTATTCAAGTGTTATGATTTGTAGTACAAATATGTGCGAGATTGTGGGATGTCACTGGACACACTCGAAGAGTTGACTGAGATTTGTTGAACCGTGTTGTTTCCCTCCTAGAAAAATTATAATATTTTTGCTGTGGAATTTATTATTTTATAGGTCGGGACGTTACCTGTCATCTCTAGGAAACTTGACAAAAAATTTAATCCTAAAAGGTTGAGAAATCCGCAAGCACCTTTCCAGAAGGACAAGTAGGGACTTATCATATGGCGCCATGTAACATCCTGAGAATTTTGATGATTTTAAATAAGTTCAGGGGGTTTGGTGCTATGATTGAGATATTTCAATTAAAGAAATATATAAAAAATAATAGAAATAGTGTTATTTTAAGGATAAGATAGTTGAAGTGAGTTTTAGCTACACAACATAGATAAAAACAACTGCGAGGAGCACAACAATATGAATAATTATAAATAATTAGGGTCAATATGAATTTGCCAAGTGGTGTAATAAGGGCCACATTATTTTTCTAAAAATTTAAAATGATTTTATGCTCCTAGCCTCACCCTAATGGATAGGAGTCCCATTTAATTTGAGAGTAGTGTAGATCCTTAAATAAACTAGTCGCCATGGTAAAAAATATAATTTAATCTGTAATTAATTATTTAAATTGATTTTATGTGTAAAAATTATAAGAAAATAGTAGAAATTCTCCTCTCTATGTGTGGCATCCCCATAAGTGAAAATCGTTTATTGACATCTAAAGGTAGGGTGCTTACACCCATCCTTATGTAGAGAGTTGACACACTGGTTTCATTGGGTTGATACCCGCCCGTAAAATCCTTGACAACTTTTTTTTTTTTGAGCCCCAATTGACCCTTAAGTCGATATTGCTAAGTTATGTGATTATAATTAACTTATAAATACTCGAATTACGTAGGTGCTAACTTAGATACGACAAGCCAAACTAAACATTGATGATCCTGGCCCAATACAAAGAATTGTGCAAGTAGCAAGTCTCTCGGTGGCCCTGCGACTATGGATTGGCACAATGAGCTATCTATATTTCAGTGAGATCTCCTTAACAATGGAGGTGATGACGAAAACACTATGGGATCCCAAGTTGTTGAAACTACAAAAAAAAATAAATAAATAAATAAATAAATAAATAAAATAAATCCATTCACTCGAAATAGAATCCTATTACTTGCCATATTGATATTTGAACTCATGCAATGCACTAAAAGAGAATTCAGGCTCTATGAATGATTGGATGTATGTGTCATGCCCCTCCATATAATTCATTTGAGTTATGATATGTTTTATAAATATGTGCGAGATTGAAGGTCAGACTGAGATATATTGAACCGTGTATAATTCTTATAAATTTTTTGTTCAAAAATCTGCATGGTGACTTGAACTTAAGTTGTAATCTATGGGAATCATATAGATGATCATTGTGCTAGAACACAGTTATTTGTTAATTCTTTAGATTAAAATTCAATTCAAACTTTAATGACTTAGATGTTTGAACTTTTAATCAACCTATGTACTTGGGATTTTATTTCCTTATGTTGGTCGAGCCTCCAAAGCTTATCTCTTAAATGGGGTAAAAGGATGGGACCTTACATCCCTCTTACATTAGAATATTTCGTCCTTGAAATTACTTGTTTAGGCAAGCACCGCCGATTACTTAGCTTTAATTTTTGCTTTTGTTCTCCAAGTAACATTTTCTATTCCATGATGTTGCCATTGAATCTTGACAAGCAGAACTTCTTTATATGAAAAGTCTTTTGAAAATCCAATATCTAATAATTCACTACATGACTTGGGTTGTACACATACTTCCCGATCCTCAAAATGTTAAAAAACATTTTGAGCAACTGAAATTTTGAGTGCGGGAGCTAACGATATGCTATATTACCAACCTTATCAAGGATTTTGAAAAGTCTTGTATAGCTGTCTGAGCTTGCCCTTCTTATTGAACCTTAGTACACTTTTCATCGGTGCCACCTTTAAAAATACTTTTTCACCAACTTCAAAATTTATATCTTTTTTTCTATTGTCTATATAACTCTTTTGCCGATCTTAAGCTATTTTTATATGGTTTTTTTTTTTTTTTAATCTTATCCATTGCTAAAGTTTTTCCTTCAATGAATTCTTGAAACAAAAATCATCTTCTCACTATCTTCTTCTCAATGAACCTGTGATGGTACAGTCTGCCATAGAAAACTTATTATGGTGTCATTCTGATGGTAGATTGAAAAATGTTGTTATAGGTGAACTCTACCAAGGGTAAGTACGACTCTCAACTTCCCTCTAAATTCAATACACATGCTCGTAACATATCCTCTAATATTTGAATAGTACTCTCGGACTGACCATCTGACTGAGGATGATAAGTTGTGCTGGAATTGTATTTTATTGCCATGGCTCTATGTAAGCTCTTCAAGAACTTAGAGGTGAATCTAAGGTCTCTCTCCGAAACAATATAACGAAACTCTATATAATATTACTATCCACTTTCTGTATTGCGAAGCAAATTAATCCAAACTAAATGTTATTTTCACTTGCAAAAAATGAGCAATTTTTGTCAACGGATCAACAATTACCCAAATATCATTATTTTCCTTCACCGATTTTGAAATCAACTACGAAATTCGTGAAAATAAGCTCCCATATCTATTTTTATATTCCTAAAGAATTTAACAATCATACGGATCTCTGATGCTTTTACTTGCCTGGAAACTATACACTTTCTGACGAAAGATCCGTTACACTTTTTCATATTAATCTACAGTAATATATCTCAAAGGTCTCGACACATCTTTGCGTCACTGGGATGAGCAATGTATGGAGTGGATTAAGCTTCTTTTAGAATTTCCTTTCTTAATTCCTTATCCTTACGCACACAAACCTTACTCAGAACTTTAATGCCTTATTCAATGACACCTCAAAATCCATTCTCTTATCTGATTTAACCCCACTTCCAATTTTTTGGGAAAATGGAACTTTATCTTGTGCTTCAATAATTCGATCTTTGATAATATGTCGAACCATCAAAATCATTATCTAAGCTATGGTTTGATTCATTGAAGCAACAACTTCGATTTCTATCTTTCAAAATCCTTAATCAATTGAGCAGATCCAAACTAATCCCCTAACTTTCTGCTTGAAGCTTTTGTAACCATACTAGTCTTATCCAAATGGTAATGAATAGTGCAATTATACTCCTTTATCAGCTCTAGCCATCTCCTTCGTCTTATATTCAATTCCTTCTGAGTGAAAAAATAATAGTTTGAATTTGTTTAGAATTGAATTGGGACCAAAGGACCAAGACAAAAAAAAAAAAAAAGGTTCTTGTGAAGAATCATGTGCTCCCTTTATTGAAATAAAGACAAATAGGTTGAGACTCTTATGATCTGTATATATTTTCACATTTGCTTTCATGTAGTTCGTGATGTCATAACTTCAATGCATGAATTGCCACTGCAAGCTCAAGGTTACGCGTTAGGTAAGTCTGCTCATGTTACTTCAGCTGCCCTGAAGTATAAGC
Organism: Fraxinus cuspidata; assembly: GCA_903798385.1. Taxonomy (NCBI): domain Eukaryota; kingdom Viridiplantae; phylum Streptophyta; class Magnoliopsida; order Lamiales; family Oleaceae; genus Fraxinus; species Fraxinus cuspidata. The sequence continues at coordinate 5,148 of CAIGRP010052413.1, forward strand.
AATTACCTTTCCTATTGTATCAAAACACACCCTAACCACTTCTTAGATACATCACTTTAAGTCACAAAACCATGTGATCCTTCTAGAATAGCTAACGCTGGTGCTGTGACTAATTACTGTTTCATCTCTTAAAAGCTTTGTTCACACTTGAAACCAAAACATTTTTTTCTTTTTAAGTTAACTGAGTCATTGGTCTAGCTAACTTCGAGAAACTTTCGAGAAATCTCCAATAATAATTAGCTAAATCCAGAAATCTACAAACCACCTACATTAGCAGGATGGTTCTACTTAGTTACTATCTCTACCTTAGTCAGGTCAACTTAAGTTCCATTGCTAGTAATTACATGACCAAGAAACTCTACTCGGATGAGCCAAAATTCACACTTGTTGAACTTGGTATACAACCTTTACCTTTACAAAGTTTCTAGTACTATTGTGAGATGTTTCTTGTGATATTTTTTTAACTTGTGAATAGATCAATATGTGACAAATAAAGACTACGACAAATTGATCCTTGAATTGATGAAACACCTTATACATCAAATTCATTAATACTACTGGGGAATTAGTTACTCTAAAGGGCGTCATGATAAACTCAAAGTGACTATACCAAGACCTGAAAGCTAATTTGGTATATCACCCTATGTATCGATCTTAGAGAACAACTTTGCTCCATTAAACTGATCAAACAAATCTTCTACCAGGACCGGTGATACTTGTTCTCATTAATGTGTTCACGGTGATCTCTACACATTCTCACGGTACCTTTCTTCTTCTTAGCAAACAACACATGTGGTCCGCATGGAGAGACACTGGGTCGAACTGATGAAATATACACACAAAGAGGAGGAAAAAACAGATATTTCATACATTCAAAAATGAAGTTACATGTCAGGTTATGTAGCCATCCTTTTTGTACATTTTAAAAGTGTTTTTCCACCAACTATTCTACCTACAACAACTCAACATTACCTTGACAAATTTCAACTTGTAGCAGGTCCATCCTTACTTAAGTTACACTTCATAAAATAGACTATAATTGAGTACAAAATGCATAGGATAAGTAAAAGAAAAAAACATTCCTTAGGTGACAACAAAAGTGTCACACGGTTCATCACTCCTCCTTGACACTTTTGTTGGAAATACTTGTTTCAAATCTTTCTTTAGGCAAAGCTTTTGTGAAAATGTAAGCCACTTGTTCCTTAGAACTGCAATGCTTCAATTCCACCTCCTTCCTTTCTTGAGATTCCCTAATGAAATGGTACTTGATCTTTATGTGTTTAGTCATCCCATGGAACACTGGATTTTTCACCATAGCTACAGCAGATTGATTGTCACAAAGAATGGTTATTGCTTTAGGTTGTTGATAGATAGCCTGATTTGTAAAAAAGCATAGCTTGAAGTGCTCTTCGTGTCATCAACAGATCCGGCCCAATCACTATCAGTGAAATCAGTTAAAAAAAACGTTTTCGACTTCTTAAAACTAATCCCAAACTCCTCTGATGTATTTCAACACCTTTGGCAGCTTGGAAGTGTATTTCACTAGGTTCTTGCCTAAATCTTGACAACATATTCATAGCAAACATCAGGTCTAGTCTGGTGGCAGTTAGGCAGAGCAAACAGCAATTAAACTTCTGTAAACTTTCTCATCAATCTTCTTTGCTCCATCATCTTTCAACAATTTTAAGTTCTGAACTAAAGGAGTGTTAACTAATTTGCAATTCTCTATATTAAACTTCCTTAACACCTCTTTAGCATATCTCTTTTGGCAAACAAAAATTTCATCCTTTGATTGATCAATCTCCATTCCAAGAAAGTACTTCATTTCACCCAAATCTGTCATCTCAAATACCTTCTTCATTTCATCCTTCACTAATTCAATTAAAGCTGCATTACTGCCTATGATTTGGAGGTCATCGACATATAAAGAAATAATGATCAAATCTTCCCCCACTAGTTTGATGTAAAGTGTTTGTTCATTGATACTTTTGTTGAAACCAAGGCTGCTCAAGTATTTATCTATTCCGCTGTACCAAGCTCTTGGAGCCTACGTTAAACCATATAATGCTTTCCTCAATAGGTACACCTTAAGCCTTCAGGTTGCTCAATGAAAAATTCTTCATTCAAGTGCCCGTTCAGAAAGGCAGACTTCACATCTAATTGGTATATCCTCCATTCTGATTGAGCAGCAGTGGCAAAGGTATAGTAAAATTGACTCCATATTACTGAGCATAGCCTTTTACAACTAACCTAGCCTTAAACTTGTTGATAGAACCATCAGCATTCATTTTGGTCATATACACCCATTTTACTCCAATGACATTCTCATTTTTTGGTCTATAAACCAACATCCAGGTTCCATTCTTTTCAATTACCTTAAGCTCCTCCTTCATTGCATCTAACTAAGCTTGAGAATCAGCTGCTTCAGTGAAAGTTGAAGGCTCCAGAACTATTGTATTGCAAGTAGCATAGATATCTTCAAGTGATCTAGTTCTGATCACTTCATTCTCTGAATCTGATCCATCAGCAGGTTCAGCCTCAACTTCAGCTTCTTCATCATTACTATCAGCTTCTTCATCATTAATATCAGTATTTACATCCTGTGGAGTCATTATTGGAACCTCAATTATATTCACAGAACTTGACTCCCAATTCTATGAAGAGTTTTCATCAACCTTGACATCTCTGTTGGAAACTATTTTCTTGGTTTGAATATTATAGATTCTATATCCTTTTGCATTTTCACAGTAGCCAACCAAGACATCTGCTTCAGCCTTTTGACTCAGCTTGTCCCTTTTTACATCTGGTATGTGAATGTAGCATACACTTCCAAACACCTTCAAGTGGGATACATTTGGTTTAACTCCATACGAAGCTTCATAGGAAGTTAGTTGATCCGAAGCCTTTGTAGGCAACTTGAAGAACATTTACAAGTTCAGCCAAGGAAATGCTAGCCAAGTCCCTAGAGTCTTCAAGAGAAGAGATCTTGGATTCAAACTTCTCTGGCAGACTTATCAAAACCTTTCCACTACTCCCTTGTCAGGTAAATTGTCTCTTAGCAAACTTATTTGATTAACTACCTTCATCAGCCTATCAGCAAATTCCTTAACTTTTCAGAGTCCTTCATTTTCAAGGATTCAAACTCCCTTATGAAGTTCGACACATGTATCTATCTGGTCCTTTCATTGCCTCGAAATTTTTCCTTCAACCCGTCCTATGCTTACTTTGCTGTTTCATAGATTATAATCCTTATGAAAATGGCATCTGAGATAGCTGATTGTATGTAAGAAAGGGCCTTAAACTTCTTAGCTATCTCCTCACTCTGCTGTTTCAACTGAGCAATGGTTGGATTAGCCCTCAATGGTAGTGGTTCAACTTTAGCTTCTGTGATTTCCCATAGATCATACGCTTTCAAATAGGCTTTAATTTTTGCAGCCCAAAAATCATAATTTTCTTCTGTAAAAATAGAAGGTAATAGGGCCGAAAAACCACTTGAAGCCACATCACTCACTTACCAAAAACACTCGGCTATATATGAAGGTTTCTCAGTGGTTTTCTCTAAGACCACTAGTTTTTCAGCATCTTCAAAAACCTATAAAAGCTCTGATACCACTGATGAAATATACACACAAAGAGGAGAAAAAAACAAATATTTCATACATTCAAAAATGAAGTTACATGGCAGGTTATATAGCCATCCTTTTTGTTCATTTTAAAAGTGTTTTTCCACCAACTATTCTACCTACTACAATTCAACATTACCTTGACATATTTCAACTTGTAGCAGGTCCATACATACTTAAGTTACACTTCATAATATAGACTATAATTGAGTACAAAATGCATATGATAAGTCAAAGCAAAAAACATTCCTTAGGTGACAACAAAAGTGTCACATGGTTCTTCACGAACAAACCCATTATCCAACAACTTCTATAAATGAACCTTTAACTCCTCTTAATTCTTTTGGTGCCATTCAATATGAAAGCTGAAGAGAAAATATCGGCTTGCCAGCCATCATTGCAAAGGCCAAGTACTAGGTCCCACCTTTTCTAGGACTAGGACTTAACTTAGATCTAACCACTGTGTTTTTATTCATGTTGCTTTTCAGTGTGTTCTATAGGATCAGCTTCAATGTATCGAACAGGATAAATGAGTCTCCAACCTCGAGGTGACTATGGCTTCTGCTTCGAGGCAATCCAAGAAGTAGAGCAAGCATTGACTGTGTTGTAGAAGGAAAGAGACCAGATACTACAGGATCTTGATGTGTCAAAGGCCAAGGTGGACCTTCTAAAGGTCAACTTGTAGAAGGCCAAGAAAAAGGTCAAGGACCTAAGGTTGGAGAGGAACTAAGCCCAGATTGAGGTGATCGAGGAGTTCAAGGGATCAGAGGAGTTCTTGCGGCTAAAGGATGATTATGCCAATGAGTTTTATTACTTTATGTTGAAATAGGCCCCAAGCTTGGCTAAAGAATAGGGCACCCACTTCGATACCTACCTAACCACCATCTTCATCTGAAGGCCTAGAACTCTCAGTGTTTGCTATTATCTAGGTTTCATAGGAGGTTAAGAGTAAGGATGAGAAGATGGAGACTGAGGCGAACAATGCCAAAGACATAGAGGGCCTGTAATTTTTATTTTGTAAATATTGTTTTCCTAAGTAATTAGAAAGGGTTGGTCATGTTTGAACAAATTTTTTGTTATAGTATGACTAAGCCCATTTTGCCCTGAGCTTTTTATCTTAGTGGAAAGTTCGTGAGTCATTTAATCCAACTTTAGTTCATTTTGATTACTTGATTAAGTTGCTAGGGTGTAACTGTTATTTAGAATTTTGCCCTTACAAACTGTTAGGCCATAGCTACTTAGGGAACTTAGGTGCTTGGGCTAGTTTGTACTTGGCCTTTCCTCAACGATGTCATGGACTATAGTGGAGTCTTCGTACCATGATGCATCTGACCTGTCGAGCATTTGGGTGAAGGTCTTTTGAGGTTTGATCAATAGTGAGGAGCCATCCTTCATAGGTAGTGTATGTTGCATGGGGCAACCTGTTTTGCAAATAACTACTGTAAGGAATGAGCAACCTGCTACAAGGAGTAGTGTATTATAGTAACAAGTTGTTCTAGGAAGCAGCTTGTTACAACGAGTTGTTGTAAGGAGCGAGTTGTTGCAATGTTCAAGTAGTGCCTCAATCTTGTTGACTTTTTAGCTTTATATTTCATTTTAACGATAATATCTGATGTGTACAATTTTTATACGAACCAAACTGTTGAAGGCAGCCATGTGTGTGACACTTTTGTTTTCACTTAACAAATATTTTTTGGTTGCCATTAGTCACATGTTTTTTGGTTGAAGTTTAACTTATATAATGATGTAAAGTTAGGCTAGTTTGGACCTA
>CAIGRP010052415.1:0-24934 GCA_903798385.1 Fraxinus cuspidata
TTTATTAGTGTCTTCTTCTCAGAAGAGCGAGATGAATTCCTATTCTCAAGAACAACAATCATTTCTCCATAATCCAACTATTGATGCCCTTTACTGTGAGGAAAAATATTGTAATGAAGATTTGAGAGGTGGGTTTGGGTTCCAGGAGTCGGGAATTGGAGATTCCGATGAAATTTGTAAAAAGCCCTTAGCTTTCTTATTTGAGCATGACCTTTTCTGGGAGGATGACGAGCTTATGAGTCTCTTGTCTAAGGAAAAAACACAGGCCCATTTGAGTTATGATGAAATACAATCTGATAGGTCGCAGAAAATAATGAGAAAAGAAGCTATTATGTGGATGGTGAAGGTGATTGCCCACTATGGATTCACGGCTAATACTGCTGTTTTAGCTGTGAATTATTATGATAGGTTTGTTACAAGTTCTTGTTTTCAGAAAGATAAGCCATGGATGAGTCAATTGGCTGCTGTAGCTTGTCTTTCTATAGCTGCAAAGGTGGAGGAAACTCAAGTGCCTCTTCTAATAGACCTTCAAGTATGTTGCTTTATTGACGTTCTTTATTTTCAGTACATTTGCATTATAAGTGTTTGTGATAATGCATGATATGGTTCTTTTTGTGTTGGAAACTTCATGTTGTAGATTATTGTTATAAACATTTTGGGTAGGACTCACTCTTAGAACTGTAAGCAGCGAGTGCCTAATGTCCTTATAACACAACAGGCTCTTCCACTAGCAACGTGGGATCCGTGAGTTGTAGTTACAATTACCGCGATAGAATTTGAGGCATTGATTAGTAGATGATTTAGGTTATGCTTTGGTGTTTTCTAGCTGGAAGAATCAAAATATGTGTTCGAGTCGAAGACTATTCAGAGAATGGAGCTTCTGGTGTTGTCAACTCTCCAGTGGAATATGAATCCTGTTACCCCAATCTCTTTCTGTGATCACATTGCAAGGAGATTTGAATTGATGACTAACCTACACTGGGAGTTTTTTTATGAGGTGCGAGAGACTGATTCTCTCTATCATAACGGGTATGTAGATCAGTTATTTTGATACAACTGTTATGAATCAGAGGAATGAATTCTATATCATTTGACCTGCCTTGATTTATATATTTGTCAATTTTGTATGCCGATCACAGATCATACGCTTGTGCATTATCTTCCATCCGTTATATCTGGTGCTACAATGATGTACGTTATTCGTGAAATAGAACCTTGTAATGCAACGGAATACCAAAATCAGCTTATGGGTGTGCTGAGAATCGGTAAGGTTAGCATTTTATTTTTTGAGTTCATTTCCTATTTTCATAAATCGGGGTCTAAACATTTCCAGTTTGTGTGTTAATTTGTCTTAAATTCTTGCATGGTGTATAACAGGAAAGAGTTGATGATTGCAATAAACTAATCCTGGAGGTAATGGATGATCATTGCCACGGACCTTGCCAAAAACGCAAACTCGAGCCTATACTAAGCAGTCCAAAAGGTGTCGTTGATGCATATTTCTGTTCTGATAGCTCTAATGATTCGTGGGCAGTCGGGTCATCTATTTCATCGTCACCAGAATATATATTCAAGAGAAGCAGAGCATGTCTTTAGGTGTGGTAGCAGCCTCCATAAACTCCCATTCTCTTAATTATCTTATGTCAGCAGTCACCTTCACAATCTTTTTCTGCTATGTGTTTTTCTATCACAATTCAATTATTCCGTGACATGTATGTCATGTTTCTGGCATAACCCATGTGATGGTCAGAGATTTCTTAACCAACTGATTTTATTAACTTCGTGATTCATGAGGGAGAGCAAGAATGGAAAGAGGAATTTTTGGATTTTTTTTTTCTGTTAGTTACATTCACACGACAATTATTATCAATGGATATTCATTTTATATGTAGAATATAATGCTTCCTGCCAACATTATAACTTAAATAATACGTATTCCTATGGTTTGATCACAGGCGGTTAGAGCCCTCTATTTCTTGAGCTTATACATAAGCTAAACCTCGTAATATTTTCTGATTTGCTTGGCATTGGGCTTCGATATAGGTTGCTTTCCTGGTCTTGGATTAAACCCCTGCTCTCCTAATCAGTCTATACATAGTGTAGGCTTTGGTTTAGGTTCAATCTTATAAGTTTAGCTTGGTTCCATCACAAAATCTCTCATGAACCCCTAAAGCCAAGGCTATGAAAGCCCCTTTTTGCAAGGATTAATGTGTGAAGATCCGAGGATAGGATAGGTGGATTTCACTCCATTTTATTATCTATGCTTAGTGAAAAGAATGTTACATGAAAGTTACTAAGCCTAGCATGGAATGGTTTATCTTCTACTAATCGTGGTTTTCTGCATGCTAGATGGATAGATTGAAAGTCCCTAACGCATAATGAAAAAGCAATCATGTATTACATGATTGATGCTAATAACTTTTATAGAAATTGATTGTAAAACTGCAGCATAATATCATTAACAGCTCATAAGTAAATAATATGCTAGTTTGCTACCTATACAATAAAATTGAGAAATTCTAGGACACTAGTACTCGTGTGTAGTACATTAAAGTTAATCCTTGACGCAATTTAGTTCTTTAAGCAAGGTTGGGAAGTTATATTTGAAAGGCTCATGGATGCAGATTGAAGAGTGGTGGAAAATCAAATAAATCCCGAGTACGAGTAGGGCGGGACAAGACTCTCGAACCGACCCCGACCCGACCCGACCCGACCCTAACCGAGCGGTTCTTCATAAGTTAAATACCCGAACAGATAGCTGAATTGAGAACCGATATGTTCGGTTCGGTTCTCGGTTTTACACCAAGAACCGAAGATCCGAATCTCCATAATTTTTTAAATTTCTTTAGCTTTTATCTTTTCTAAATAAATTTCCTCATTAATTAATTTAGCCAAAGCTCAAAATATGATTTTCCTATTTCTAATTTTCAGCCCAAACCCAACTTAATGAAATTGACCTAAATTTTATCCAAATCTGTTATTCTACCGTTTCTACTGTTCTGGAGAAATCGAATTGGAAGTTCGACTGCGCCTCTCTTCATTACTATGAACTCGTTATCTTTCTCTACCTGTGATTTTAACAATCAAATCTATGAAAAACTCAATAAAGAGAGGCGCAAAAGCTATCACGAGAATGAGTTACTTTATTTTGTAAGAGTTAAGATTGAACATGTCATTAGTTGAATTAATGTAACAATATTGTAAATATTGAAAAATAATTATTGTACGGAACCTGAGAACCGAATGGAACCGAACCGAATGGTTCCATAATTAAATTTGGACTCGACGGTTTCATTTACTAAATATCCGAAAATTCGGGCCGAACCGGACCATGTTCAACCCTAAGTACGAGTGATTAAGAGAATAAGCTACTGTGCATTTGTTAAATAGAGATATTTATTTTGTCTAGTTTACAAAATGTTCATTTCAAGAGTTTCAGAGCGCTACCAAGTAGAATATCAATTTGACTTGTGGATTCCTTCAGTGCCAACTTTATACCTCCTTTAAGCCTTGGTGTGTGTGTGATGAGAATGCGAGGTAGATGAATTTTTTTCCTGTGTCATTTCAGCGAGAAGGTTTTCTGTACAGTACTCCTTGGGTCTTTTGCATGCTATTATTATATGGGACAGAACTAGAGTCTCATAGGAAAATTGAGGCAGATTGGCTGTAGAAAAAGTTTCTGGCCATCGTCTGATTTAACTGTTGTTTTATTGCTAAAAACAGAAGCAGAAATAGTCAAGTTGCTTAGATACTCATACTCAAATACACTGATGTAATGTTTAGTCTTCATGTCTGAATAGACTTGATTTCGGTTCCGCATTATTTCTTAAGTTGAGAAAAATGAGAGGGTAAGGTTGATAAAGAGTCGTTGTTGATGCCTTTGAGGAAATTTGTTTTTGGGATTAACTAAAAGATATCAAGGGAGAGAGTTTGGATGTAACGCGGTTCAAATAGAAATATTCTTGCAATCTCATCGCCCTTGGTAATGAATTTAGGCTTCTTTGAGTTAAATCGTGTGAGTCTTTTTGTGTAATGGTTAATATTTTTGCATTGTTTTGGCATTTTTGCTGGCCTATTATTTTGTAATCACTAAATTAGGGGCTAATGTGTACAGTTGCGATTTAAAGTCTCTCTTCTCCCTTTGTCCTTTGTCTCGCGCACAAAATGTGTAATGGTTAATATTTTTGCATTGTTTTGGCATTTTTGCTGGCCTATTATTTTGTAATCACTAAATTAGGGGCTAATGTGTACAGTTGCGATTTAAAGTCTCTCTTCTCCCTTTGTCCTTTGTCTCGCGCACAAAATGTGTAATGGTTAATATTTTTGCATTGTTTTGGCATTTTTGCTGGCCTATTATTTTGTAATCACTAAATTAGGGGCTAATGTGTACAGTTGCGATTTAAAGTCTCTCTTCTCCCTTTGTCCTTTGTCTCGCGCACAAAATGTGTAATGGTTAATATTTTTGCATTGTTTTGGCATTTTTGCTGGCCTATTATTTTGTAATCACTAAATTAGGGGCTAATGTGTACAGTTGCGATTGAAAGTCTCTCTTCTCCCTTTGTCCTTTGTCTCGCGCACAAAATGTGTAATGGTTAATATTTTTGCATTGTTTTGGCATTTTTGCTGGCCTATTATTTTGTAATCACTAAATTAGGGGCTAATGTGTACAGTTGCGATTGAAAGTCTCTCTTCTCCCTTTGTCCTTTGTCTCGCGCACAAAAAGCAAGAGGGATTGAGCTTGCTCTTGTTGAATACACTACTGCTGGGGATTTGTTAGAATGTTACTATAACCCTGTGATATGAGGTTTTTTAGAAAAATGTTTTTATCTCCGTCGAGTCCATATTATGTTTTAATTTCATTATCCAAAATACAGGAAAAGATTTATAGAAAGACAGGCGTTCCTTAGTAAAATTCATGGAACAGGTACAAAAGATGGTCGGACCACTCTTTGATGGTTTGAACTTGGTATAGGATGGCCATAAAGGCCATGGTTCCAAACTTCAAAAAATTTGGGGACTAATTAAAGAATTGTGACCTCATAAAATGAGTATGTTTTGAGTTTGCACCAGATAATTGAATAAATGCCTTGTGTACTTACTGTTAAGAAGTAAATATTTGGTTTTTGCCCAAAATGGGTTCAAATAGTGGCAAACATTTTGGGCAGTTTTTGGTACATAGTATTGGATTTGACGCTGCAGCAGACACGAGTTAAGCTTCTTTCTCGTATTTAATATTTGTATAGCCCAGTTTACTGATGAGATTGTTGCACTAATGGAGATTGTTGCACAAATGGTTTGAACTTGATGAAAGAGCGAAGCTTAATATTGGATTGACGAAAGTTGTTGAGATAGAAGATGCCAACCCAACTCTTACCATCAAGAGTTGTAAGAGTTCGTAGTTAAAGAGCCTAGTGCTAGTGGCAAGCCACTCATTGAGGCACTCGAGGTTGGACTTGTGATTTCAGCCCCATCACAAGCAGAAGCTACTGAGTTCAGCTATGGTGTAAATAAAATTTTAACTCGATCTTGATTATCAACTATTAACAGAGTCTAATTTGGAAAATTAACTTCACTTGTCCAAACAGAAACGGACTTCTGAGTAACAATTGAGGCGTAGCCCCTTGCTCTTGTGATTTAGTGTAAATCCAACTTGTGCATCGAATAGAGCAGGGACCAAGTACAGAGTAGTGAAGCTTTTGATTCTGCATATGATGACTGCATACATACTATTTTGTCGTGATTAGGGCAACAATAATATTGATGAAGAATATGAATCGACGAAGAAATAAGAACACATATTTAAGTGGTTCTAGGAAGTGCCTACGTCCACGGGAGCGAAACGGCTATGATCTTTATTATGTATGAATAATAGGATTACATCATCTATATGCACTAAACTTAGCTCTAGCACATACAAGACTTTAGAGTCCGTATAAGATTAAAGGAAAAATTCAAAAATACCCATGTGCCACATCCTATCCTATTAACGTTCATGGCCAACAGTAAATTAAAGTCTGAGAGATTGATGTCACCGTTCGGTGCGCTCCACTACGACATCAACTTATTTATTCTAGTAAACATGTGTTCCACTTTATATGAGCTACGTATTACAATACTATTAACGTCTGCATTTAGGACATGCACATTCTTGAATGCTTCATCAAAAAATACGAACATACAAACCATAAAGTGAATTTAACACCCTATTGTGACGATTGATTGGAAGCCTAACTTAGTTTAATGTACTCAACATATTAGTTAATTCTCTTACCAGAGAGATTTTTTTGTACGATCACAAATATTGCAAGCTTCAGTAATGAACCTTAATTCAAACAATCTAGCAGGTTCTATCCAACAGAAGTCAAACTTTGATGACTACTGAAAATTGTGAGTTTAACCTTAAAAACACTTAGATGGGGTGAATAGGTGTAAATGCGGAATTAAAATTACCAATTAAAAGTAACAAGTCACCTATCACCTATTACTTGTTCTAGATGTTGAGCCAATCAAGTCAACTTTATCCTATGTGGAATTGTCACAATAGTAAATAAAGCAGTAAATAACATAAGATTTGTTGACGGAGAAAATCCTACAAATGACTAAAAACTCCGAGACCAAGTCTTGACTTCCACCGTAGACAATAAGAACTCACAGTATGATCCAGACTACAAAACCTACTAGACTCGTTGATCTAATTTTTGCAATCTCCAAGACCCGCTGGAACATGCTTCATTCACACATGTTCCCGATCTTCTGAAATTTTCTATGGATCATCAAGAACACCTTGTTTTTGTACTCTTCATGTGCTTTTCGTCCAACCTTCCTCTATTTTCAGCAACCTCTGAAGGCTATTGATAAATTACCTTCCTGATTATATTTAAGAAGTCGGTGTTTTGGATTATTTGATTTTGATATTTTTTCTAACTTGCGGTTGACTGATCTCAAGATGTAGGATTATTGGTTGATCTCCAAAAAAAGTTATGAATGTAGAAAATAATGATCAACCCCTCTTTCACGAAGTCGGGCTTGGGTATTTATAGTATTATTTATAGTATAGAGGTATTGGGGGTAGCATATGAACTAGGGTTTCTTGAAAAAAAACGTCGCTCAAGCGATAGGCGAGCGACAATGATTCTGTTTTGGATGCTCGAGTATCAGCTTGGTGACATGCTAGCATAATTCTACGACTCTTCCTCCACGTTTCATACGCATATCCAAAGACTCCTAGTTCATCTATACAACATCCCAAAAGACTCATTGACTTTTACATCTCTTTTATAATAATTATTTTATCTAATAAAAATAGCCAATACAACTTAAAACCTAACAACTACAATTAAAATAGCCTAAATCTTGCACTTGAAAGTTTCACATTACAATGAGCAAATAATTGTGAAGTTCCTATCCAACACCAATTACTCTTAACCAAAAATGAATTGGTCAGGATTGAACTAGCCCATCGTGTGTAAACTACTAAACTCCCACATTAGATGGCAAACCTAATGTATCCATTAAGCCTCGATTGGGGTTGAATGAGTCGAGGGTCGATGTAGTCTGCTGAAAGTGTTGTAGAAGAGCTACAAACTCGTCCTCTTCTCCCATTAACATACTAGTGTAAGAAAAACAAGAATTTTGTGTGCTAAATTTAGTTTATGGAGGCATTTCAAATCCCAAATCCAATACAATACTACAAGTATCAATGTCAGTAGTTGAGAATTCCAGTCTAGTACTAAATCTGGTACCGTAAGGATCAAGTGAAGATGGAATTCGACTAGTCTGCTCAAGTCCTTGAATCTGATCAAGTTATTTGAGCCAACTCGGAGTTTTCATGGTTTGATTAAAAGATGATGTTTCTTGAAATATAGTAGGCATGGCTCGGACCAGCTGATGACAATAAAAAAAAGATAATAATCAAGTTCATACCACGTTGAGCGCTTTAAGGTACATTTTGCACTTCGCACGTATATATTGTCTGCATGGTGTCTGCATGGATGTGACGGTGTAGCACATAGCATCTACATGGCTAGAGGTGTGAAGATTGGATGCATCAATTCCTATCCAGTAGATGTATAGTGAAGAGTCATGGAACATTGCGAAGGAATGCAATCTGGACCGCACAATCTAAAGTGGCGTGATCTAAATGATTTGATTGATCTGGCTAAATGGTGTACCCATTCACCCGAACCCTTTGAAATCTATAAATAGGGATCCCTCCTCGATGAGGACATCCATGTCCTATTTTGTTATATTATTTGGACTATTTCTATTTTTGCTTTTATTAGTTATTGGGTTTGTATTATGGGCCAGCCCAAGCCTCTTTTACTCTTTAGGGTTGTTTTGTTATTTATATGGCTTGTGTTGAACATTGAAAGGGAGTTGAAGAATTGATAAAATTGGTTTGGTTTGTAGCTAACGTTTTCTCTTTCCCCTGCCTTATCCTTATCTTCTTCTCGGTTCTTCTTCTCTTCTCCTCTCCTCTTCTTATTCTGTTGTTTCTGTTCTTCTTCTGCGGGTTACTTCAATCTATATTGCAACATAATTTAATTATATGTTGAATGTATCCAATATATCCTACATCAAATTTGGTATCTGAGCCCAAAATCCTCTATCGATTCACCGTTGAAATTGAAAGTAAAATCCGCGACAGCAACCAAAACAACTCACCTCCAAGGTAACCTTTCATACCATACTATTCGATCTTCACAAAAAATTATTGGTAACTATCCCCACCCACACGAACCAACTTCCATTCAGATCATTTAATCCCAAAAATCACAATAATCCAAATTTTTTTGCACAAAACACAACCCAAATAATCACATTCGACTATGCAATAGTCACTGCCGGTAACTTCCTCCAAATCACGACCCCAAAAATTCGAGAAACCACCCATTAAATTCTGCAACCAAATTCCACAAAATAAAAAAAACTAATCGTCGACAACCACGCTCAACCATCACAGCCCACATCAGATTTTAAGGATTTCTTCAGAACCCACAACATCAGCCGCCTCTGTGCCACCCAACCATAGCCTTACTCGTTCGCGATCGCTCTCACTCTCTCTCATCGGCGCTGCACAAGCTATCTATAGGCAGCTGGAGAAGAAACATGGGAGAAGAGGGTAAAATCGAAAACGCCAACAGTTTGGGCCCCTACTTTTGTTATATAGGCCTCCATATTTGGGCCTCATGCCTGACTTGTTTTTATATTTAGTGTAGTTTGATTGGTGTTTTAGGCCTCAGTTTGGGCCCCTATTTTTAGTCGAAAGTGTAATTTATTTTTAGTTTAACAAAGCGAGTAAAAATTTTGAAAAAGAAAGAAAAAAATTTATTTCTAACGTTTTTTTAGGTATATCTTTGACCTCTTGCTTGTCTCGGTACTTCGACGATCTTGTTGATTGGCTCGTTTACTTCGACAAATTAGTTGATTGACTCGGCTACTTCAACGAACAAATGAGAGTTTCTGTATTATTTATCATTGGTTTATATTACTGTTTATTTTTTTATTTCTTCGTTTTTTTTCTTTTACTTTTGTTATTCTAATTTTACCTAAAATTCAATTAATTTCTTTGTGCTGCTGTTATTTTAAGTTTACCTAAAGTTCACATGATCGAATCCCTTGACTTGTTAAATTCCCATTTTACCTCACTTATTTTACATAATCGAATTTTTGACTAGTATTTGACCCCCGCTTTGTGATTTTACATGTATCCATAGTATTAGCTTGTCATATTTGGATTTACATAATCCCCTAAAAAAATGTTAAATGTTCAAGTTGTTATTTTTCATTGCTTGCTCTTATTGTTCATTAATCTCTCTATTACACGTCATTTAGCTGCTAATACAGTGTGTGCGATTGCGTAGTGGTCGTCTTTTCACTTCTAGTTTCAGTACCTTAACTATGGACTCATCGCAATTTGATGCACTCACCCGTCAAATAGTAGTTATTCAAATCGAAATAACTACTACTCTTGAAGAGAGTAGGAGCCTAGCTGCTAATATGAACAATTTTAAGAAAATTCCTAATTCGACTGATGTTAATAATTCTGAAGTGTCCCATAATATACAATATCATCATCAACAAAGTGATCATAAATATTTTTGACACGATCGTAGGGATAAGGATCAAGTTCGTGAACGAGAACAAGAGCGAGGCCATGATCTTCACGGTACTCATTCTCTTCCACGTCATAACGAGCGTTTCTTTATAAACATTAGAGTATATGTTCCCACTTTCGATGGTTGCTTAAATTTTGAAGTTTTTACTCAATGGATTACCCTTAAACAAGATAATCGGTTAGTGATTGAGTATATTGCTCAATTTTAGGAATTTCGAATGAAATGTCATGTCATTGAGGATGAAGCCCTGACTTTGAGTATGTTTAGACAATGCCTAAGAGATGATCTTAGGCGTGAGATTTTCCTTCGGGGTGTCACTACTCTTGATCACACTTATTATTTAGCCTGAGATTATGAGTTGATTATTGATACTCCATATGAAAGCATGGTGACAACCATATACCCATCTCATCAGCGTTGCTTTCTCTTAAGTCTATTAGGAGACCTTCACAGTCAAATGTTCATATTGTGTTCGAAAATAAGGATACAATTTCTGAAATTCCAAGTACTTCTTCTCACTTGCAGTGCTTCAACTGTAAGGACTTTGGCCACATCTCTTCCAAATGCCCTAGCGAGCCTTAATCATCGAAGAGCGAAAGAATATAATAGATGAGCGGATAGAAGATCAAGTCTATGAACATAAACTTGAAGCATTTGATGACTTGGATGATAGTGAAAACATCTCCTTAGGTAGTATGTGGACTTTTCCTATGAATCTATGTATTGTACCCATTGTTCTTGATACCTCTCAATCAAGTGTTGTATGTCGTACCATTATCCAACACAAAGGTGCTATTGGTGCTATTGATTTGGGTAATCATGCAATTTTCAAGAAAAATCTTGGGAATTGGGTTTTGATCGTTTTAATAGTTCAAATTATATATAAAAATTCTGTGAATCAGTCTATAAGTATGAGTTCCGTTGAAATTATTTATGGTTATGAGCCTATGAAGCCTTTACTATGAAGCCTTTAGACCTTATTCTCATGTCCACACATGCTAGTATGTCGATGTTAGCTGAGGTATTTGTACATCGTCTTCATGATTTGCATATTGAGATCAATAAACGGCTTGAAGCAAGTAATGCATCATATAAACTTCAAGATTATTTGTATAAACTACATTTTGAATTTAATATTGGAGATTATGTTATATTGCAAGCCCGTAGTGCTGTTCCTTTTAAAATTTTGAAGCATATTGATTCAAATGTACATGTCATTGATCTTTTATCACATTTTAGCTACTACTCTACTTTAAATATTTAGGACTTCATTACTTACAAATATCGTTTCAATTCCTTCTAGGATCCTTTTCTATTTAGCTCTGTTGACCCCCAATCTGTCCATGTTGATATTTCTACTTCAATATCATTTGTCACAGCACACGAAGATACAATTGATGTTATTTTAAATGAACAGATTGTGTTGACCAATGAAGGAGATATTTGGTGCTTCTTTGCTTGTTGGGTAGTTCTACCTGATGCAGACCGTACATGAAACCCTACAGAGAAGCTCCAACAAATATGGATCAAACTGTTTGAGTTTCGATATTTGATTTTTACGAAAGATCGTCTCCCGTGGTAGAAGTTTATTCACTCGACATGGTCAAGTTTTCTCTCGCCTCGGGAGAGTTGATGAGGATATTTCTGTCCTATTTTGTTATATTATTTGGACTATTTCTATTTTTGCTTTTATTAGTTATTAGGTTTGTATTATGGGCCAGCCCAAGCCCCTTTTACTCTTTAGGGTTGTTTTGTTATTTATATGGCTTGCATTGAACATTGAAAGGGAGTTGACGAATTGACAAAATTGGTCTGGCTTGTAGCTAACGTTCTCTCTTTCCCTTGCCTTCTTCTTCTCTTCTTCTTCTACTGTTTATGTTCTTCTTCTGCTGGTTACTTCAATTTATATTGCAACATAATTTGGTTATATGTTGAATGCATCCGATATAATCCTACATCACTCCTTCCATAAATTCTACACTAATCAATTAAAGATCAATTGATTTCTAATTCTCTCCTCCCTTTAAATAAATTCTATTTCTTTTACTTTGCTGAAATAATTTCGTCCAAATTATTTTTAGAAATAAAATTCCATCCAAGAATAGTGTCAAAACTCTTTAGTCCGAATTTTGCTGATAATGATTCACGTTGTTTTACATCAACGGTCACATTTAATTTTTCTAAGCTCCTAGTTTACTTAGTTAAAAATAAAATGTTACTTAAAAGTATTCCACATCCATTATGGGCCGGGCCATCCTATATCTCATTGATCAACATAGTTAAATTTGAACCAATAACTCCTCCCAAAAAAAAATGTGCTCCCTGGTAAAAGTCGAGGCAAAGCCTCTTGATCTTGTGATTAAGTGTAAATTTTATCACATAGAAGATCAAACACCAAGTTAAAATTTTTAAAAACTACAAGAAAAATTAATATTGATACGTAATACTAGATTAGATAAAAATTAAGTTCCAATCTTGTCTAGTCATGCCAATATGCCATGAGAGGAACAAAAATAGAAAGACAACAATTGAAAAGTACTCCCTGGTTTGAGGAACAGATTCAACATAGTATATAATGTTATACAAATACAGTGCTAACATTGTAGAACATTATTGTTAAGACATTGGACAGACAACAAAGAGAGCATTCAAAATATAGTGGTTTGAACTTAAACCTTTGTAACTCGAACAAGAAATTATATGGATGGGAGACAAGGAGGTTCAGTTGTCTAAAACCAGACGAACTTGTAGTCGATCCCTGACATTGAGATGATCAGTAAGTCACGAGAGGTGATCCACTACAATGAACATCTGAGGCATCAGAAGTCCTTTGTCTTGGAGTCAACGTGTTGCTAGCAGCAGCTTCAACCTCATTATTGATAATATTTTTCCTCTTCTGATTATCCCCCTTTGGCTCGTCTTCTGCTAACTGCTGCTGGTTCTCCATTATCATGGCTTGAGCTTCTGCTACCACCGATGAATCATCATCTGCAGCGTATAAAATCCTCTTTATAGCTCCAACCACCTGGGATACAAAATAACAATAAGCACTTACAGAGGAAAAGTCTTGCTCGAAGTTTCTTAAAGATAAGTAGAAAGACTTACTAGAAGGTTTTCAATCTCGGGATACTGGCACAAGATTTCAATATCCCTCAGCTTTGCAAAGTAAAAGTCCCTCTCCTTCTCAAGACTGTCCACTGATAGCTTCAACTCTGTAATCTGTGACACAAACATAAACATAAATTAGCCTCTCAAAATTCTTAACTCACAGGCATCTCCATATTAATTCTACAGAACCTGTTGCTCAAATGCAGCGAGCTCTGCTTCTGGATAGACAGGAGGCCCTCCACTAGAAGTAGGTCTAGTGGCCTTAGTGGGTTGGTTTGCTGTGTTCACATTAGTTGCATCATTCCTCCGTCCATTATGAGGAGCATTTTTAGGGTAAGATGCCGCATTTTTAGTTGAAGGTTGCATTGTTGCAGATTTCTTGCTAGCTTCTTTGCCACCCTTGCAGGTCTCTCTCCTTTCCAAAGGATTGTAACTGATATTGATGGTAGGATGGCAGACAGACATAAAAAGCATTAACAGATCATGATGGCTCTACCACATAATAATTAACATCACCGATATATTTCTACATTCATACTCCGAACAGAATGTTCAAGTTTCTGTTCTCATAAACAAAACATTAAACCGAAGAAATTGACAGAACCAATATGAAATAAAGATTGAATAGCTTTCTAGCACCTAAGGATTAGAGAAAAATAGCTAAGACAAAGTTTTCTGGTTCTAAAATATCATGCTTCATCGAGTTCACAATTTATAAGTATTCAAATCAATGTGAACATTCATTAACTTAAAACATCTAAGCAACGAAATACAATTCTTATATAATGAGATTGTCTGATTTAATAAAAATGCAGTACTTAATGAGACAATGGAAATATAGAACGAACGGGACAACAATGCTATATATTTAAATAACACTCGAGGGAAAGAAATGAAGTCTCATTTTACCTGAGATATCATGAATAAACCTTCTAAGAAAACTTCAAACATTGATACCCATAACAGTTCCACAAGTGGGAAAATTAACAAAGTAATGGATATGGATATGAAAATGAAACGATAACAAAATGCAAGCCATTCTAGTACCATTACCAACCACGAAGAACTCTTAAATCCCATACTTTGACATGAACAACAAGTAGCTGTATTAAGAAATTATTTAGAAAGCAAAGAAATACGCTTGAATACATCAAAAGAAATACTCTCCCAACTAAATCATAGATGATGAAGAGAAGATTTCCTAACAAGTAGTAATACAAATAAACAGAGAGTGAATGGCGGTGACACCCCAAATGTGCACTAATTACTCGTAGCTTCATTCATAATTAAGTAATTCCTAGATTTTCAAATTTCAACAAAATAGGCAAAGAGAAAAGAATAGAATGTTTTAGGCTGAAGAAATTACCTTCTCACGAGCCCTCCATTGACAGAATCGCAGTAATGCTTCATCCATTGCATGAATTCCAAATTGTCCAGAGGTCTTCCTTTGATTAATTTGTTCACCTCAATATGCTGCACCATACAGAACAACAATATATATCATTCATCAACCAAAAGATTCAGGATAAAAGTATATATTTCAGTTACATAAAACCTATTTCAGAATAAGCAATTACATATATGACTATAATTTTATATATTCTAGATTTCCTTGAGGTGTAAAATTGTAGACCCAGGAAAAATAGTAAAAATGCAGAGAAATAGTAAGAGCACCTTGGTGATCTTGAGTTTGTTGAAAACATCTTGAAGGACCTTGTAATTCTGGATCATCTCGTACTCGTTCTTGGCATCAAAGTTGACTTTGTGCATTGGCACCATCCCAGGGTGAACCGCATCCATCAGCTGGCACTGAACCGCACCCGTGCAAGACTGCAAATTTTCCCAGTATTACAACAGGTTTCACCAACAATCATTTTTCTCAGAAATCAAATAACTTTTCAAAAAATCTAAAACTCAGAAAATGTTAAAAAAAGTGTTAAAGGGGCAAAATCACACTATCAGATCCCAAAAAAAAAACTCTGACAAGCAATAGGATCTGTTAAAAGCTAAAACAAATAGTCGAATTCCAAAACTGGTATGTTCTTAGACGATCCACCATCCCATATAAAAATTTCGAACTAGGATTTGAATAGATTATACCTCTTCGACTTTGGATAGATTGAGATGGAGAGTAGAGTTGATCCAAGACAGAATTTCCGATCTGCCTACAAAGTACGCCGAATCCATTATACCGATGTTTGCTGCCGTTTCTTTGACTATCTATTTTCTAACTATTTCTGGTTTGTCTTCAGAGTGAGAGAGAGAGGAGAGAGAGCGTTTGTGTGTGTGTGTGAATTTTGAAATGGGGGGAAAGCGGACTTATGGGTATTTCAAATAATTGGGCTAGGCCTAGGTTCAAAGCTTGCGGCCTCAGCCCTGTAACTTGAGTTTTGCAGTATTTTTCAAGTGGAAATTACATGTAACCAGAATTTTAAACTTTTCATTTCAAAATTCAGATTTAAAAGGTTTTATTTAAAAAATTAGGTGATAATTAAAATTTTAAAATTTTAATAATTATATTACAAATTTAAATATATATATATATATTCATTCTACCCAACCATACACACTAAAACCCTAATTATTTCATCCTTTCCATTTTCTCTCTTCTGCTCTATCCCACCTTCTCTCTAGCCATCCTCTGCCACCACCACCACCACCACCCCGCCACCACCACTACCGTTGGCACCACCCTTCGCGTGGCTCGAAGTGGAACCTCTACGGTAGTGTTGCCGCTGCTCTCCTTCCTTTCCTTCTCCATTTTCTATTTGTCGCGACATAGTCCCACACCAGCGTCGCGCGAAGCAGTCTTCGATCGTTGCTCAGCCGCTTCGAAGTGGTTTTTTCTGTGGTGATTTTGTGGTGTTGTGCAATGGTTTTCGCGGTGATTTTTCGACATATTTGCTGTGATTCTTGAGGTGTTGCTGGTGCAAGCGGTGATAGTGTGTTGTGGTGGCGGTGGCTAGAGATGGCAAACGAGCTGAGCGGCTCGTCGGCTCGATAGCTCGGCTCATGAAAACACGAGCCGCGAGCAAGTGAGCTTCACGTTTTTCGACTCTTCGAGCTCGCGAACGGCTCGTGGGCCCGTGAAAAATTAAAGAAATATTTTTAAAAACACATGAAAAAGTATAAAAAAAATAAATTCAAAAAGCTTGTGGGCTTGCGGCTCGGCTCGTGAGCTCACGAGCTCGTGGGCAGAGCCGAGCTCGCCCATGAGCAAACAAGTCACGAGCAGCTCGGCTCGTGAGCTCGTAGCTCGTTTCTCACGAGCTCGAGCTAAGCTCATGGGTTTAAGGGTCGAGCTGCCATGACTAGCGGTGGCAGTGAGTTGGTGGATTTTTTGCTGGGTTAGTGGTTGTGTATGGTGTAAATGGAGATGGATGAAATGGTGGTGGTGTGCTGTGGGTGGTGAGGTGGTGGTATGTTGTGGGTGTGGTAGTAGATTGCACCTTTAGAGGCCTAGATGGCAGCTGTAGCAGCGTAGATCGCGGTGGTGGGGATGGTTTTTCTTTTTTAGTTGTTGGATGGGTGGTGGTGGTCATGTGGTTGTGGGTGGGTAGTGGTGGTGGGGGCTATGGTATTTGAGACGATGGTTTGTTGTCGGAGGTGGTGGTGGTTTTAGCGACTGTGGTTTCGACTGTTGGCAATGGTTGGCGGTGGTCACAAATGATTTGGTTGATTGTGACCAATAAATTGGTTGGTGTGTGATCAATAAATAATATTTGACTAATGAAATAGATAAATTGTAATCGATAATTACCGTGTGACCTAAAAATTTGTTAATTTGTGACCAACAATTTGATAAATTGTGACCTAAATATAATTTGTGGTTAATTAATTTGATATTTTATGATCGTGAAATAAGTTGTGACTTACAAAATTTATGATTTGTGAGTAATAAATAATATGTGACTATTAATTTGATAAATTTGTGACCATAAAATAATTTGTAATCTATAAAATTTTTAATTGTGACCGAGAATTTATTTGTAACTAATTTATTTGATAATCTGCGACCAAATTGTATAAAATTGTAATCTTATATTTAATTTATAAAATATATTTTTAATTAATTATTTCAGAAATAAAATTTAATAAATATTCGATTTTTGAAATTTTAAACCTTTTATCTTAATTTTAAAATGAGAATTTTTATTTATGAATTTTTCCCATTTTTCAAAGTATATAGCCCCGTTTGACGGACATTATTTTGAGAAAATAGTGTTTTTAATAGTGATTTTTTAAATAATGTATGCTTAAAAGGTAGTAAAAAATTTAAATTGACGTGCAAAATATTTTATTGCTCAAAATGTGTAGTTGAAAATAAGTATGAGAATTAAAGAGTTTTGAAATAATGATTGTCAAACAGTGACTAATTGTTTTTGGATGATTTGTCTAATTTTCCCAAAAAAAATTGGGGCTCCAGAAGAAATATCTCTTCAAAGATAATTTTAGAAACAAATTTTTAATGCATTATATACCAAGACTCTAAGGTGTGTTTGGTTTGTTGTTTTCAAACTGTTTTCAGTTTTGCAAAATATCAAAAACTTGTTTCGTTTGATATTTTTTGAAAACGCGTTTTGAAAAATACGCTATGAGTTAAAAAAAAAAATTTTTTTGAGCTTACTTGTTAAATTATTTTATGGGAGAATGTGAGTGAAAATGAGTTCCAGGGAAAATATGGCTCAAACAAGGGACTAAATAAAATCGTTTGCTTGTTGAATTGTTAACCACTGTTGTATTTTTAACTGTTTTTACTATTATTCTCTCTTAAGATTCTGATCATTGAGTTGAGCCGATCATCTTTTACCAACTTCTGAAGGCAAAAACATGCTTAAAGGGAAATCGTTTGGGGATACTAGACATCAAAAGTGTTATAATTGTCCATCTTTTTCCAATGTAATTTGATTTTTCTGGACTTTGCAACATTGACTTTTCAAGGGTATATTTAGTTTGTAATATTACACCAGATTTAGTAGTACTATGAACCAGATGTAGTAAATTTTTAGTACGAAAGTCGATAAGTTATTTAAATCGTCCAAAAATTGATTTTATAACCGATTAATATATAATCGTCCATGACTTTTATCAATGATTGATGAACAACTCTAAATTAACTTCTTATAGAAACCATAATGGTTGACATTTCATCCAGAAGGGATACATCTAGAATTTTTGAGCATTAGATGAATCTTGTTCACTCTGCTCACCTCCATCGAAGTCACTAAACAACAAACTAGACTTGACCAAACTTCTAAGTTTCAGCTATTCCTTTTTTAATAGCGATCAATATTATTGAGCCCATCGTACCCAACACACCACAATTATCTTAGTAACTTTTTCCTTGAAAAGTAATTACTTTTCCTGCTCAATTTAAGGTTATTTTGAACATGTGCAGGCTTTGGATCTGTCTTCCAATCTGATCAATGGATCATCGACTCCAGATTTTGGAGGCAGAAATCTTACTTTCTTAAACTTGTCCCATAACACGCACTCTTGTGACTGTTAATATCAAGATACAAAATCATATTCTGGCAATGCTAAATTTTGTGAGAAGCCACTGAAAAATCAGTCCATGTCCGTCTTCAGTTGCAACTCTGCCAAATGCTTCTGCACCAGGCTCTCCTTCAGCAATAGCAGCCATTCCTAAGATGATGGGCTCGACTCCAGCAGCCGCTTCCCTGGGCAGAGCCATTGCAGCTCGACCTCTAAGGAACGGATATAGGCTAAGAACTGTACAATTCTTGGAATTCTATTTGGAGATATAGCTGGACTGGAATTCTGGCATTGATTTTCAATTATGTCTATCATCTGAAGAAAAGGAAGACCATAAAAACATCAAAACTACTATTGCAGAGTTCAGACAGTAAAGATAATGAAGATTGGCCAAAACAACAATGAAAAATCCACGAACAATCAAACACCAGGAATAGGAAAATCTGATTCTCGTAATGATTAATGCAGAAAAAGAACTGGAATTAGAATCGAGACTTTGCTCAAGACCACGAGGCAATACGGGAAGATGGTATTGTTAGGAAAAATATGGGCCAAGATTGGCTAGTAACTAAAGTGGACTTGAGAAAAATATAGTTAAAATTGTGAACACAAATATTTACGTGGTTCACCCAATTTAAGCTACGTTTTTCTCAATTCCATTTCAGTTGCTAGCCAACCTCGACCTATATTTTTCCTAACAGCGAAACCAAAGTCAGGTTTTGTATAGGGTCATCGTTTATTTTAGTCGTGAACAAAATGGCGGCAAAGTATGAGATTGAAAAGAAATTATATTTCTCCCTATAGTTTTATGTATCTCTTTACTCACTATTTTTCTCTCTACTAGGTGTAGCAGATAACTTACTGCTTCTCTTCCTCTCCATAATTGTACACCTTTATCTTCAAATTACATCTTCTATTTATAGTGACATATTCATATCCCTCAATAATTGCAGCACCATAATTTCAACACAGAGCAAAAGTTGGCCGCCTTTTCTGTACATATTTCGGTTGAAGTGAAGTCAAAGACAATTTTTTCACGTTAGCATTAAATGCAAGAGTGGCTTATATAGCCAGATTTTCGTGCTACAATTAGATCCAGTTAGTGAAAAGGAGACATCTTCAACAATGGCGACGAAGAACAAAATGGAAAAGTTCAATGGGAATAATTTCTCACTATGGAAAATGAGAATAAAAGCAGTTTTAAGAAAAGATAATTGCTTAGCGACAATTGGACAGAGGGTTGCGGAGATCACTAGCGATGGCAAGTGGAATGAGATGGATGGCAATGCAATTGCTAATCTACACCTAGCACTAGCCGATGGAGTATTGTCAAGTAAGGAGAAGACGTATGAGATACGCTGACAAAGCTATACGAGGCCAAATCGTTACACTAGCCGATTTGAGGCAGTGAACAACGAATTTGACAACCATGTAACGAATACAAGACGTCTAACAAGAGGTTATAACACAATTAACACAAGATATTGAAGATACAAAGTTTGAATACAAGATTCAAGGCTAAGAAATTGAGTTTTCAAGTTCTTCCTTTTGTTCTTTAACTCGGGTGATGTCTTTTCATAACTAGTTGTGTAATTTATATACAAATACGTTAGGCTAAATTTTATAGTGTATTGGATGATGATGAGACCATTGGATGTTTATTTCTAATTCAAGGAACAAGTAGTTTAGCAAATTTTTGTGTCCTTGATTGGTTATGCATGCTTATATTGTTATTATTATTTGATTGTTTGATCACCAATTAGATAACTTGTTACTTGTTGTAGTTCTGGGAAACTCATAATAGATTCAGAACACCACAATTGACACACGGGCAATAGATGTTAGGAATAGCATTTGTGGTGTGTGCAATCTTGTTTGATAATTGTGCGATTGAATGCATTTCTTCGCAGCATATGAATTTGGACACACCAGCAATAAATGTTAGGAATCCATTGTCACGAGCACTTGAACAACACTAAACTACGTAAGTCGAAAAAATAGATACTAATAAGTGAATAAAAGCCTATGGAGATGTGAACTAGTAAGTTAACGGATTATTCTCACTTATATGTATTTGGAAGTCATGTGTACATTATGTACAAAACCTAAGAAACATCAAAGCTGGATCTAAAATCCAGAAAATGTATTTCTTAGGGCATCATGTTGGAGTCAAAGGGTTACTGCCTGGGATCCCATTGTCCATAAGATGATAATCAACAAAGATGTAATATTTACAGAAGGCAAGGTACAAGAAAAAGAAAACGATAGCACTTCAAAAGAGAAATCAAAGAATAAAGTTGAAGGTAAACATGAACAAGCAGTCATAGATTCTTCCGAAGCAACACTAGATCATGAAGAGCAAGAACAAGCTCAGTCTAGAACTCCAGAAGTTCAACGATCAACTCGATAGAGAGAACTACCATGACACTCATAATACATTATGGAAGACAATGTTGCATACTGCTAACTGATAGAAGATTGAGAACCATCAACTTTCCATGAGACTACAAATAGCTAAGGAGTTTCTTTGTGCATAGTAGGAATACAAGAAGAAATTGAAGCTTTTCATTAAAAAAAGACATGATCTTGTTCCACTACCATAAACAAAGCCATTGGAAATGAATGGCTCTACAAAATCAAACGAGAAGACAATGACCAGTGGAGCGGTATCGTACGAGACTGGTGTTGAAGGGATATGCTCAGAATGAAGGCATTAACTTCTGCGAAATATTTTCTCTTGTTGTTCGACTCACAACAGTTCGAGTAGTCTTGGCGGTGTGTGCTACATTCAACTTGTACCCGAAGCAATTAGATGTGAAAATTGCATTTCTTCATGGAGAACATGAAGAAAAGATTTATGTGCTCCAACCTGAAGAAATATTTATGTTCTCCAACCTGAGGGTTTTCAAGTAAAAGGAAAAGAGAACTTGGTTTGTAGGTTAAACAAACCTCTATCTGGTTTGAAACGGGCGTCGAAACGGTGGTATAAGAAATTTGATTCCTTCGTCATGAGCCTCGAATACAACATACTTAGTTCAGATCCTTGTGCTTATTACATGAGATTTGGAGATAGTGATTTCTTTATATTGTTGTATGTTGACGACATGTTGGTAGCAGGCCCCAACAAAGATCGTATTAAAGATTTAAAGGTAAATTGGCTAGGGAGTTTGAAATGAAGGACTTNATTTTATTATTCTTTTGTTGTATGTTGACGACAAGTTGGTAGCAGGCCCCAACAAAGATCGTATTAAAGATTTAAAGGTAAATTGGCTAGGGAGTTTGAAATGAAGGACTTAGAACTAACAAACAAAATTCTAGGGATGTAAATTTACCAAGACAAAAATAATAGGAAGATTTAGCTTTGTCAAAAGAACTACATGAAGAAAATCCAGTGTCGCTTCAATATTCAAGATTGTAAGCCCTCCCCCCCCTCCCCCTCCCCCTCCCCCTCCCCCCTTCTTATTAATTTCAAGCTATCCTTGAGTATGAGTCCTAACAACAAAGCAAATGATGGAGATGTCTCCGGTATCGTTCGCTTAGATTAATGTTTGTTATGATCTGTACAAAACCAAACATTTCACAAGCAATGGAAGTGGTTGTCAACACATGGTGAATCCTGGTAAAGAGCATTGGAGTAATGTAAAGAGGATCTTGAGATATGTCGAGGGTACCTCAAATGCTACATTATGTTATGGAAAATCAAATTTTATTGTCGGATGCTATGATTCAGATTATGCAGGTGATTTTGACAAAAGGAAATCCATCACATTTTAGTGTATACTCTTATTGGAGGAGCTACAAGTTGGGTTTCAAAACAGAGTCTATCACTACTACTATGACGGAAGCAGAATACGTGTCAGCTACACAAACTAGCAAAGAGGCAATCTAGTTGCAAATGTTAATGGAGGAGCTCAGACACAAACAAGAGAAGATTGCTCTATTTCATGATAATCAAAATGCTTTGCACCCGACAAAGAATCCAGCATTTCACCCAAAGACAAAGTGCATTCGAGTTCCATATCACTTTGTTTGACAAAAAGTGGAAGAAGGTACTCACGAGTTTACATGGTGTCAATCCTCTATCGACCTAATAGAAACATAAGTAGTATGAAAATGGTAAGTTTAGGAATGATAGCAATGTTACAACAAAAGTGACTTTAAGTAGGAGAAATATTGGCTCATAAAGCCAGTTTTGTTGATAAGAATTTGAAAGAGGGGAAAAGTCATTATTAGATGTCCTAAATGCAAGCCACTCTTGCATTTAATGCTAAAGTGAAAAATTATCTTTGTCCTCACTCCAGCCGCAATATGTCGAAATGTGTAGCCAACTTTTACTATTTGTATTGAAAACTTGAAATTATGATGCTACAATTAATGAGGGATGTAAAAATTTCACTATAAATAGATGATGTAATTCAAAAAGGAATGCGTATAATTGTAGAGAGGAAGAGAAACAATGAATTATATGTTATGCATAGTACAGAAAAAAATAGTGAATAGAAAGATATATAAAATTATTGAGAGAAATATATTAATGTCTCATGGGTGTTTCATACTTAATTTCTGCTTTTATAATAGAGATTAATTGTTTTTTTCTCTTTGTAGTTATAGAGAAAGTTATTTTAATTCTTCTATTATAGTTAGATAGAAGGTTATATACCAACCCTGAAGATATGAGAAAGGGTAAAAAAACCTGAATGGTCCTCAATCTTTTCATTGTGAGAGAGAATGATCTCTAACTTTAAATCTTACTTTGTTAGTCCCCAAAAAGTATTCTGTCCAAAAGTACTAACAGACATCCTACATAGACGACGATTGATATCGAAGCATCCTATCTCACATTGCTTTGACACCTAATACATCGACTAGGACAAAATCACATGGTTTTCCTGAGGTAATTTCAAGCTTAAAGGTCAAAGAAAACATATTTTCCATCATAAAAATGGTTTGATTTTATCACTATGTCAAAGGGATATTATATGGAACGCCAAATCATCTTCTAGTTGTCTACGTAGATAATCTGTTAGTAATTTTGGATGAAGTTTGTTCGACTAACTGGTTCATGACTTGAGTTAATGAACCAACAAAGTTTAATTTAAAGTTTCGAACGATTTTCGCTCACGGTTCAAAGTATGAGGATCATTTAGGTTTTTTACCCTCATAAAAAGAGTCACTTAGTCGACCACTATAAAATTCAAAATTTTTTAGAGTACCAGTTCAATAATTTGACACAAAACCATACTTATGGGCTCCGACATTCACATTAGTGGCGATCACATATTTTTAGGCAGGGCATTAAGTGCTTACATATATTACCATCTGGTGCTGGTAACTACACTACAAAACATAATAGCATATCCAAGAGATTATTAAATACAAATTTTCTCTATTTTAGAGAGTCAATAAATATTATATTTTTAACATAGAAAGTGAGTTTGTATATCTAAAATTCACTTTCTATTCTTACTTTATAATGATTGCATTTCAATACTCTACTTTTAAAATTATTCAAATCATATTTAAATTGATTGATCTTTGACATATAAATAATATGTTGATAATAAAATATGAGGAGATATCAATAAATATTTCTTGAAAAAATAATGAAGAGCCGAAGTAGAGAGCAATGTTGAAGTGCATATAAATTTCACTCTTTAAATATAAGAATATTATCAGTAATACAAAAGATAGTCTTTATGAATAAAAAGTCTTTTGAAAATACTTTGACAAGTTTCTTGACCAGTTACACGAGCAAGTCATTAAGGTTTTTGCTAAACTTAGTAAGCATATGCCACTACACTTAATAGATTAATGTGTGTCCTCTAAAGCATAACATGTGAAGTTTATTTTGCAAAGGATATTTGCATGGGAAAGTACCATCCTCGGTGACTTGTTTAAGATCATCGATTTTGAAATATGATTGTTTGATCGAGTTTTAGACCGATTGCTCGTTTGAAATTTTAAAATTTTGATACCATTAGAAATGTCAGAATGGGTGGGCTTGGTTGGCCCAGCTAAGCCTACCCTCAAATGGACCGGCCCTAGTTTCACGGGGTGCCTTTCTTCTTGACACAGAAAGGGACACCGTGCGGCAGTAGTCTGCTCCGCTAGATTACCTTCCGCCTACTCTCGGTCGTTTCGGGACGAAAGTAAAATTTGATCACAATTTGTAGAAAGCTTGCAACATGAAATTAAAATGCATTGGAAACAAC
>CAIGRP010052436.1:0-15253 GCA_903798385.1 Fraxinus cuspidata
CTAAGTGTTACGAGCAAGTTTCAAGTAAACTTTGGTGAGAAACATTAGGTAGCAGTTAAGAACATTATCAAGCACTTAAGAAGGACTAAAGATGTGTTCTTAATATATGAAGAAGAGTTCATGGATATAGTGATACTAGCTTCCAGTCTGACGAGGATGATGGCACAACGGAGCGATTAGTTTTAAGCGTTCCAAACAAAAGATAACCGCTGATTCAACAATGGAAGTCGAGTATATTGCTGATTCTGAAGCAGCAAAGGAAGCCTTCGGATCAATAAGTTCATTAATGAACTTGGAATTATTCTTAACAGTGTTGATCTCATACTTCTATACTATGATAATAATGAAGTCATCGCACAAGCGAAGGAACCAATGTCTCATCAACGGTCCAAATATGTGCTGAGGTGGTACTATCTCATTAGGAAGATTGTACAAAGAAATGACATAAAGATAGAACAAATTTTCACAGATGATAACATTGCAGATCCATTGACAAAGTCATCGTCACGGTATAAAAATGATCATCATATAGATTCTTATGGTATTAGATACATAAGTGATTGAATCTAGTGCAAGTTGGAGTTTGTAAGTGTTATACCCTAAATCCAATCGATTTTAGTTATAAACACTTTTTTATATGTTTAATGCATTTTTTCTAGCAAGATCTATTATTTATTTAATTACTTTTCTAATCAATTATATTAAATAATAAAGTCCATAAATTTAAGTTTTTGCAACTTGTTAATCATAATAAGTTGTGATTATGAGATACAAATTACAATATAACTTAATCTTAAATTATTCACCCATTCCCATATTTTTCTACATTTTTTGCTTTATTGTTCCTGAACATAAAATGAAATTTATATTCATTTGTACAATACAAAATTTTATTGAGAACTGCAAAATGTAAGTAGTCGATCGACATATTGCCCATTATTTTCATAACATTTCATATTATTTTACTATTTGTTTTTCTCAATTTTCTTGGCAACTTATTTTGAATTTTCTAAAGTTTCATAATTATTTTATAATTTTTAAAACATATTATGGACGAATATATTTAGTCAATAAAGTTTTTTGATACTTGTATATTTTCTTAAAATTACCAAAATATTTCAGTAGGATAATATTTATTTTTTTCAAAAAATATTTAGAAGGATTTTTGCGTTGGTAACTATTTAATAATTTATTATTTTTACTTATAAAGTTTACCAACATTTTCTCTCCTATGATAATTATTTTATTTATTTTTCAACGGAAACATTCGTTAGCATATCCGTCGATAAATTAATTAATTAATTTTTTATTTTTTACCAATGGATTAGCATCAAAATTGTACCAACGGAAGACTTCCTTTGGTAATTTTGTCGGTAATTTAATATATAATATTTAAAAATATAAAAATAATAATTCATTACTAAATTGTTGTTAATCCATTGGTAATCACAATGGAAGATGTCCTTCTATAAAATTCCACCTCTATTGCCTAATTTTCTGGTAGTATATATTATGAAACTTCAATTTTTATTTAATATTATGGTTGTACTACATGTACATAATGATTCACATACACAAGTTGTGGTGAGATATGATTGAATCAGAATATCTTCAATAAAAAAAAATTATCGACTCTCTTTTTGATACGTTTATGTAAATAATTATGTACATGTAACACAACCGTTGTTCTTCATATTACCACTATAGCTTAACTTTCCAATCCAACGAGTTAAAAACTGACAACATTGAATATTCCTTCTAATTCAAAATTTGAAACTAAATGCCACTTGATGATTAGATGATAAAATGAGGCCAATCTATATCCAAGTACTACTCTTGTCCCCTAGTTTTCTTCTTCTTTCCGTTTAATCTGCCATATATATATATATATATATATTTTTTTTTTTTTTCCAAATAAACTTCCCCACTGGCAATGCCTAAAAATAAAATTTGCTAAATAAAATAATGATGAAATGATTAAGCTATCTTTTGGGAAAAAATATTTAATTTTATGGTATTGATAAACTATAAACAAATACATATCACAAAATATGGACAAAAACTATCTTTTTTACAACAAAATGACCTAAACAGAATGGTGTTGTACAGAAAACTGTGGTACAAATTTCTTTAGATAATGTCTTTAGATTACCAGCCCGTTTGTTTCCCATTTTTATAGTAAAAATGCATTTTGGAATAGTAAATTGATGGAGAATGTGTGGTTAAAAAATAAGAAATTTTTTTTAATTTGTGTGTAATATTATTTTATTGAAGAATATATGGTTGAAAATAAAAGAAAGAAAACGTGTTTTAAGAAAAATGGATATCGAACAAGGGCTAAAATTCGTTATGGCCTAATTACACAATTTTAATCAATGTAGGATACAACAAGTAAGAGAACGAAACTAAAGCTGAAGTTTGATGCTCTAATAAAATTATATTGACGTTAGTACTCTAATTGAGACAAATTAAAGTTTAACAACCCAATTAAATATTATTTTTTAAATCAACGCAAGGAAGATGCCTTGCAATTTCTTGCATATTGGCCTTTTATATGATTATCACACGCGGCCCCCCCCCCCCCCCCCGCCCCCGGCACACACACATAGCCAAGTGATTGGTTCACCCAAGAAAATAAGTTGACTTAATAATGAGTAATGCTTCCAATTAATAAAACATCTTAAACACTTAAAAATAATCCAATCATGGAAGAGAATTTTATTGCACTTCTACTTGTAGGTGTTACGCCCTAAATCCAATGGATTTAGGTTGTAAATATTTTTAATATGTTTAATGCATTTTTTTGGCAAAATCTATTATTTATTAAAATTAATTTTTTAATAAATTATATTAAACAATAGAGTTCGTAAATTTAAGTATTTGCAATTTGTTAATCATAAGGAGTTGTGATTGTGTAATACAAATTACAATATGATTGAATCTTAAATTATCCGTGGTCGTAGTAATAACGAGATACTGATATCATTATTACGGATAGACCATCATGTGTGATATTTTAAACTTGCGAAGTAAGTAGCTGATCTCACAAACTAATGTGTGATGACACTTAAATGAATTTGTTGATATTTTGTTCCTGAACAAAATATTGGAGACTCGCCAAGAGATTCCACATGGATAACTATTTGAGTGTTAATGGTTAATCTATAACTTTTGGTAGTGAAATTGATCATTTGACTTGATGTCATCATAGTGTCTTATATGGGGACAATCATACTTTGGTGATATTGTTGTGCCAAGGACCGCCAATACGGCATCATTCGGGTACGTCAAGAATCATATGAAGATTTGAATGATCAATAGAGGATTTGTCGTTGTTAGGCATTGTAATCGGGAACATGATTGGTCACATACAAAATGAGAACCAAAATGATGAGATTCACCAATTAATTAATTGTGTTTCTTGTTAATATGGTCGAATTAATTAATTGGATCAATTAATTAATGGACCAAATTTAATTAATCAGATTAATTAAATATTGGACCGGGTAAAGTTTAAGAGATGGGCTGAGCCCACTTGGATTTATATTAATAGGTTGCCGGGATTTGAAATTACATACATCATTATTATTATTATTCTTACTAGCACAAGAAAATAAATTAAAAAAAAAAAAAAACCCTAGTTCTTTTTCAGCAAAGGAGCTTGCAGAATTTATAAAAGATAACAGTTTCTCTCTAAGCACAAAGCAGATCTTTGGTGGGAATTGAGAAATATTTTTTTTTATCCGTTGTGCATGCTAAGTAAATTCTCAACACTATTGACTTCATTTTAGGATAACAACTATTGAAAAACTTAAAACCTAAATGACAAGTTGCGGTCTGATAGCAGTCATCATTCTCAATAGACTATAAATGTATAATTTTTGCAGCCATTCAACACTAAAATGAAACACGAGTAGTTTATATAGACAATTTAACATTTAACAAACTTACAAAAATATTTCAAAAATTGAGCAATAAATCATATTAATATATTATATATTTGTAAGATATTATTTTGAATGAATTTTATAAAAAAATAGTTAATTTAGTATATTTCAATCAACAATATCATATCCTAATATATATCATTTAATAACTCTCTCTCTCTCTCTCTCACACACACACACACACACATGGAAGTGCACACTTTGATCAAGAAAAGTTTTCCAAAGGAAAGATGAAAAAGGTAGATTTTTTAGCAATGGGTGCCGTCGGGAAATAATATTCATCGTCCAACTTTGTCTATTCAAAAGCTTCAAATTGAGGTAGTTAGAAGAACAAGTGGTTATTTCGTTTTCAAATTATGAATTTTTGTTAAAGTACGAATAAATTGGTGCCTCCGGGTATGGTGTTTCGATACTACTATAGTTGGAATAATTATTCTCCAGCTCTACGCCTGTTATGATAATTCTATAGAACTTGAATTTTGTTGGAAATCCGTCTACGTGCGACGATGTGAATCTATAGTTCGAATTTTCTAATATTATAATGAAATGCACCAATGATATCTATTGGTATGGGTTAATTTTCTTCCTACATGTTGATTTCTTTTACTTGAGGCGTGGATGATGGTAGATAAAGATGCAACGTGCTATGGAGAAGCTAGGTGATTTAATGTTTTTATTTGGGTGTGAAAAAAATCTTCACATGTTTCAAATAAATAAATTTCGATGAACATCATTTCAGGAACTACTCTAAGAAGCTTTTCATGAATTAATTATGTTTAATAGTAGTTATGACTAATAGAAATTAAATTGCAAGTTCATGTATCTCACATAAATGATAGAATAGGTTCATTGCCCCTGTTTTCTGAAGTTCCAGCTTCTGCCCTACATTCAAAAATTCATAGCTCATTCATTACTTGGAAATTTTAGACTTGTCGCTTTGATATCCTCATGGGTTAGCTATTGGATAAACTCGAAACCATGCCAATCTGATGTCTGTAGAAATTTATATTTCACTTTAAGTAGACAGCGCTGTTTTTTCTCCCAAACCGAATCGTTGCGGAATTTTCAAAAATACTGGTGCCTCATATGTTGTCGACAAGAGCCAATTTTTTGATATGTTATATTATAGGAAGTTTTGCACTTTCTCTTAAAGTTTTGTGAAGTCTCAATTATTGCCTAAAGGTGGGCATGCATGGAAAATTGTGTCAAAACCTTCTTATTTTTTTGGTAAACACATGCTTACCATTGTTCATGTAAGAAAATAGGTAATATGCATGGAAAATTTGCAGTGTTTAAAAAATAATAATTCTTAAGTCAATTCTTAAATTAAACTATTTTTTAAAAAAAAAAATTCTAGGTCTACGGCTAAGGTACAATTATACTAGTGTCTTTTCGGCCTATACATTTTGGTGTTACAGCGTTGTATCAGAGTACGATTTAGTCAATTATGTGGACTCATCATTTTATTCAGCAAAATACTTTAAAGTACAAAGTGAAAAATTAAAATGAGAAAATGAAATATTTACGGCACTCCATGGCATCTAGCATCCATCAATCGACCTCATCCTATGACCCAGGTATGTTAAACTAAATAAAGTTCAAATTCTTGTTATGAAACGGTATGATTCTTTAGGTATATTTTCCATGTTGTGGTATATTCTATATTTTACTTCATGAATATCTTGGAAAGAAAAAAATGTAATTTGGAAAGAAAAAATGTGTTGTTTAAAAGATACTCATGAAGTAAAATATAGAAATTAAAGTTGTGGTTGACAAATGGCATAGCCACCTCAATAAACTAAATCTGTTTTGGAAATAAAAAATGTATTGGACTAGAAATTAAAGTTGTGGTTGACAAATTTCAAGGGGAAGACAGTGCTAAGAGAAGGAACATGTTGGTCAATAGGAGTAGATATCCGAGATTACATATATTTTGAGGTTGAAGAATCCTTAGACCTTGACAATTACATACGAAGCACGTATCAGCACAAGCTAAGAGGATGCGGGTTACATAATTAGTGACCAACAAACAATAGGTCATTTGCTAGAAACTCTTACACTTCTTGAGAAACATATTTGGAAGATTATACAAGAAAATATGCTATCTCAAATCTTGGAAGGTGAACCTAAGGAACTTGACTTTGTGGATTATTGTGAGATCCGAATAAACAATGACTTCAGATGATGAAGTTGCACAACCAATTGTGGCAATTACTAATGAAGAGGAAGATCCAGAGGAGGACCCAGAAGAAGACCAAGAGTGATTTGAGAAAAGACTATGGAGATTGCTCGTTTGTTTGAAAAAAAAATAAAATTTATCGAATTCTTTTTCCTATTTCAAGATGTAGTCAATTGAAAAAAAATCAATTATGTGATCAAGTTGTAAAAGATTTAACGTTTCCTTTTAATTTCAAGTATTCTGGTACTAGTATACAAATTAAATAAAAGATATTATTTATTATTTCAAGGAAAATGGCTTGAGCAAACAAAAACAACTTGATTAGGGACCTCCTACAAGTAGTTCAAGATATTGGCAGTCTGAATCAGAATCAAGCTCCACCCACACCACCAGCTCCTATTACTAACCCAGCTCACGCCTTGATAGTTGTGTCATTTCGAAGACATAAGTCCATGCCTTTGATGGAGCATCAAGTCCACTAGTAACTGAGGAATGACTTCACAAGCCAGAATATATTTTTTGATTCATTGCCTGCACTAACGCTCAAAAGGTCCAATGTATAGAGTTTATCTTCACCGGTGATTAGTGGACTGAGGAATGCCTTCACAAGCTAGAATTTATTTTTTGACTCATAGCCTACACTGATGCTCAAAAACTCTAGTGTGCAGAGTTTATGTTCACCAGTGGTGAATGTTATTGGTGGGATATGATGTCCTGAACTAGGACCCAAGAGCAGCAGTTGGCGTTAACGTGGGAACGATTCAAGGATGAAGTTGATAGACAAGTATTTTCCTCAATCTCTAAGAGATTTCAACGAGATTAAATTGCTTTAGCTCAAGTAGAGTAGTATGTCCCAAACTGATTAGAGCAAAAGTTTCAACCAGCTCACAAGGTATTCTCCACACCTGGTTGACACGAAAATTAAAAAAATTTAGAGGTTCAAGCAAGGGTTACACCTAAACCTAAGCATGATTCTTGTCACATCTTTTACATCATATCGTGAAATGCTAGAACAAGCTCACGCTATTCGGTATCAGATGGCTAATGTAGAGCAATACAATCAATTGTATAAACCAACAAGATAAATGAGAATTTGGAAAGAGAAAGTGGAATGGTCAAGATAAAGGAAATGGCAAATGGGAAGAATGACTATTTTTGATGCGGTATATTTTCGATGTGGAAAGCCAGGACATATCGCTAAGAATTTCCCTACATTTACACAGAAGAAGAAGGATGATAATAATGATTAGAACAAAAAGGAAAAAGCACAAGTTTTTTGACTGACTCAAAAGGATATAGATGAAAACTCAAACGTAACAATAGGTATGTTACTGATGTCGTACTTATGTTCTATTCAATTTGACAGCTTCTCACTATTTTGTATCAACATCTTTCATTTTAACCTAGTACTATTTGAAATATGTAATGCAAAACATTAAATACACATCAGTTAGCTTGGTTGGTGAATCTTGAAATTGAGGGAAAATAATTATTTGCATATGATAGAGATAAAAGACTTTAATGTGATTTTGGACATGGATTGGTTAGGTTGTAATTATGCAACCATCCAATGTACAGAAAGAGAAATGTTTCTTTAGAAATGAAGAGAAAACGATTTTCTTTCCCTGAAATATAGACCAAACCCTAACTCCAATTCGCATCGACCTTGCAAATCAAGAAAATGTTCAAAAAAGAAACAAATCAAGAGTTTTTGGTCAACATATCATGAGAAAAATAGGCAACGATGAAAATTGAGGATGTACCAATGGTACAAGAATTTATAGATGTATTTCTTGAAAATCTACCTAGTACTCCACCAAAAAGACAAGTGAAATTTACAACAGATCTAGTTTCTGGAGTGGTACCAGTATCTAAAACTTCATACATAATGGCCACAAAGGAATTTCAAGAATTGAAAATTCAGTTACAAGAATTGTAGAACATTGACTTTATTTGACCAAGTGTATCTCCATGGGATATACCAGTGTTTTTTTGTAAAGAAGAATATATGGAAATATGAGGATATGTATTGAATATCGGGAGTTGAACCATTTGATCATTAATAATAAATATCCTCTCCCGAGAATCGAGGATTTCTTTGATCAATTAAAAGGGGCTAGAGTATTTTCCAAGATCGACTTACTAACTGGATATCATCCATTTAAGTTTAAGGTGACTGATATACCTAAGACGGCTTTCATAACTCGTTATGGACATTACGAGTTCAGTGTTATGCCATTCGGTTTGACTAATGCTCCAGCGATATTCATGGATTTAATAAATCGTGTATTTCATCAATATTTGGATCAATATGTCATATTTGTCATTGATGACTTCGTTGATGACATTTTGATATACTCCAAGAATAAAGATTAGCATAAGGAACATCTTAGAATAGCGTTAGAAATACCATGTAACAAAAAAATATATGCCAAATTTAAAAAATGTGAGCTTTAGCTGGGGTGAGTTGGATTCCTTAGTCATGTAGTTATTGCCCAAAGAATTGAAGTAAATCTAGTAAAGGTGGAAGCGGTAGCTAATTAGAATACACCGACTAACACTAGAAGTTTTTGGTGTTTAGAAGGGTTTTTTATATATAGAGATGTGTCCAAATAGATGTAACGTGGAAAAGTGATTGCCTATGCATCGAGATAGTTAAAGTAACATGAGAAGAATTACTCGACGCATGATCTAGAACTTGCGATGATAGTTTATGCATTATAGATATGGTGACACCACTTGTATGGAGAGAAGTATGACATTTGCACGAATCATAAGAATTTCAAATATTTCTTCACACAGAAGGATGGTTAGAGCTAGTAAAGAATTATAATTGCACTACTAATGTTGTTTTCGATGCTCTAAGTATAAATTCGATGGGACACTTACCATTATTAACTACTATTCAGATGGACTTGCTCAAAGACTCGGGAAATTTGTAAATCGAAGTGGTTACCATACCAATGAAGCACTACTCGTTGCTACTCATTTAGGAACTTCGGTGGCTTGACCTAATCTTAGAGATCGGATTATAGAAATACAAGGTAAAGATCTATTCATGCAGAAGATCAGGAACGAGAATTATACTGATGGGAGAAAGGATTTTGGAATAACTTTGGATCAAGCACTGATCCTTAAAGGAAGAATTTGTACGCCTAAGGATGAAGTTTTGAGGAAGGTGATATTCGAATAGGCTCTTTTCACCGCGTACACCACACATCTCGGTGGTATCAAGATCTTTGAGAAACATTTTAGTGGGTGAATATGAAAAGAAGTATAAGCCTATTTGACACAAAATGCACAGTGTGTCAACAAGTTAAAGTAGAACATCAAAGACCAGCAGGGTTATTAAATTCATTGGACATACCTGAAAGAATGTTTGAGAATATCGCAATGGACTTTATAGTAGGATTTCCAAAGTAAGCAAGAGGACATAATGCTATATGGGTAGTAGTTTATTATCTAACCTATTCGAATCATTTTCTTCCAGTGAAAATGATATTTAGTATAGATCAGCTAGCCAAGTTGTACATAAGAGCAATTTTAAGATTGCTTGTTGTCTTGTCTCCATCATTGTGTCTGATAGAGATCTAAAATTTATATCTAAGTTAAGAGTTTACAAGGAGCTATGTAAACGAGATTGAATTTCAGTATGACATGTCATTCTCGATCTGATGGTCAATCTAAAAGGATCATTCAAACTTTAGAAGATATGCTGAGAGCATGTGTTCTAGATCTAGGAGGCAGTTGGGAATCGTATCTACCTTTGGTGGAATTTACATATAATAACAGTTTTTAGGCAACTATTGGAATGTCACTGTATGAAGCTCCTTATGGTAGAAAATACTAATCAAATGTTCATTGGGATAAGGTCGGAGAAAAGAGAGTTTTGGGACTAGAGATCATAGAAAGGACAGTTGAAGCCATTGAAAAGATCCCTACTAGGATAAATGTAGTTCAAGATAGAAAAAAGCTATACATATATCACAACGAAATACTTGAAATTTCAAGTTGGAGATAAAGTCTTTTTGAAGGTGACACCAATAAAGGGGATACTTAGGTTCGTCAATAAATGCAAACTATGACCTCGTTATATCAGACCTTTAGAGATACTTGATAGGGCGGAAAAATGACTTTTCGATTATCTTTGCCACCCGAAATATCGGTGATTCACAACATGATTCATATATCCATGATCACAAAGTATGTGCATGATCGTGATCATGTGGACAAATCTCAATCTCTAAAGTACATAACGATTTATATTATGAGGAATGACCTATTGTAATATTTGATAGAACAAAGAGATGCAACTAATCAAAGTACAATGGAGTAATCATGGAGTAGCATAAGCTAGTTGGGAAAGTGAAGAGGAAATTAAAGATAAATATTCGACACTCTTTGCCCAACCTAAGGTAAATTTCGAGTACGAAATTTTTTAAGGTGTAAGAAATGTAAAAACAAATTGAAATTAGACTCATGTTTTTAACGTGATGATCCAACACCACGAGTTTAGCTCATAAATGAGTCTTATGCTTGACCTACATAAGAAATAAAAGCCCAATACTAATCCGATATGCCTTAAATAAATTTAATAACATGGGGGTTCAACAAGAAACCATGCATATTTTCTTTATAAAGAAAAAAATTATTTAAATTAAGTGGGACGGAGCTTAATGTTTTCCAAAGATCGGACCCAATGGTGAAAATTTATTTTATGGTGGGCGCACACGTT
This sequence comes from Fraxinus cuspidata, assembly GCA_903798385.1. Taxonomy (NCBI): domain Eukaryota; kingdom Viridiplantae; phylum Streptophyta; class Magnoliopsida; order Lamiales; family Oleaceae; genus Fraxinus; species Fraxinus cuspidata. The sequence continues at coordinate 10,862 of CAIGRP010052436.1, forward strand.
ATTTTTCAAACGGACCAAATTATAAGTAAAAGAGGATTTATTAGGTTCTTTTTGGGGATTTATGTTGTTTCCTTATTTTGTTAATTTACTAAATTTTAGAGACCAATGGTGAAAATTTAAATTAAAAACCCACATAATTTCATCTTTCTCAAATTCAAATAAAGTATATGCTAAAATATTAACACACACACACAAATGTATTTGCATTACACATGCATTTCATTAGGCCTCAAATTTGAGGCAGGAAATGAAACATAAATCTTGCTTTAATTTCTTTAAATGAATGAATAAATGGCGTCCAGCAGAATTGAATTAAATAGCACACAGAATGCAAGAAATGTAACCAAAACCTTGCTTTAATTTCCTTTAATTGGTGAATGGATGGCTGCCAACATTTTTTAAGGACACATTAGGATTCATTTCCTCCAAATCATTCGTATCCCTTTTCCAATATACATTTATATACAAGTTACCCACGGAAGTGCACGCTTGATCAATAAAAGCTTTCAAAAGTGAGGATAAAAAAAGAGGCAGATTTCTTAGCATTGGGTGCCGCTGGGAAACAATATTCACCATCCAACATTGTCCATTCAAAAGCTTCAAATTAAGGTAAGTAGAGGTACAAGTGGTTATTTCAATTTCAAGTTATATTTTTTTTGTTCAAGTATGAATAAATTGGTGCTTTTGGGAATGGTGCTTCCGCACATAGTAGTTAGAATGATCATTTTTTGGCTCTATGCGTTACGTTAATTCTATAAAACTTGGATTTTGCTGGATATCCATCTATGTACAACAGTATGAATATGTACCAATTTTCTAATTTATAACAAAATGCACTGATGATATCTATTGAGTTTCAACTCATGGGTTAATTCCCTTCCTACAAGTTGATTTGTTTTACTTAGGGTGTGGATGATGGTTTTTGAAGGTGCGTGATATGGAGAAGTCGGGTGATTTAATGTTTTTTATTTGGGTATGAAAAATATGTTTACTGTTTTAAATAAATAAATGAACATCATTTGTAAAACTACTCTAAGAAGATTTTCATTAACTAGTTATGTTTACTAATAGTTATGGTTAATAGAAATTAACTTGCAAGTTCACGTATCTTACATAAAAGTTAGAAATAGGTTCATTGTTGCTGTTTTCTTAATTTCCAGCTTCTGGCCTTAACTTCAGAAATTCATAGCTTATTCGTTACTTGAAAATTTTGGACAAAATCAGTGGGTTTTGATAGATCTTGGGTTAGCTACTGGATAAACTTGAAACCATACGAATCTGATGTCGGTAGCATTTTATATTTCACTTTAAGTAGACTGCGCTGGTTTTTCTCCTAAACTGAATCGTTGCGAAAAATACGGAAAATGTTTTAGTGCCTCATATATTGTTGATAGGAGCCGATTTTTGGGTATGTTATACCATAGGAAGTTTCCCATTTTTCCTTAAAATTTTGTGAAGTTTTTAGGTCGATAACTATGCGGATGAATTTATTTTGACACTTGTCACACGAAATAGAAACTCAAAACAGCTTAGTCTTAATTACTGCCTAAAGGTGTCCATGCATGGAAAATTGTTTCAAAACCTTTTATTTATTAGGTAAACACATGCATGCCACTGTTCATGTAAGAAGATAGGTAAAATTCATGATAAAAAAAACAATTCTTAAGTCAATTCTTAAATTAAATCTTTATGCGCTTTCCACTAAAAGTGTAGTTAATTAAACTATTTTTTAAAAGAATTTCTAATTCAACAGCTAATGTACAATTGTTCTAGTGGCGTTTACGGGATGAGGTGTTACATTGTCCAAGTCGAAAAGTCCTCTATGTAGCAACAATTAGAAAAGGAAACAACACGGCAATATAATTCTTGAGTAAGTTTCCTAACAGATATCATATTAAAAGATAAAGAAGGGACACAAAGCACATCTTGAAGTAGCTTGCGATTTGACAGAAAAAAAGGTATGATGGTGAACGGATCATATGATCTATTGAACATGTATCCAGAATCAAAGTAACAGTGGAAGTGTTTGTGGATTTAGTTTTAAAAGTTGACAAACAGTACGGTATACCAGATAGTTTTGGAATAGCATTGTAAGAAGCTGAAGTAACAATGCTTTGGACTTGATTTGCAGAAGAAACGAGGGACTGACTACTTGATGGTTTGAGAATGACCATGAATTGAGAGTACTGCTCCAAGTCAAATATACTTGAGCTTTGTCATTCTGCAGTTCTTGATTCAAACGAATAAGAACAGAAGCTTGGTTTGCTGCTGATGTATATTTGTTCTTCCCTTCATGCTTGCAGCCTGGTGGGTTTCCAAGCAATTTTAAACACTTGTTTGCCGCGTGACAAGCCATCTAGCAATAAGAACACATTGGTCTATTGGGGTTGGCCTTGAAGCACCTTTCAAGGGAGTGCTCTGGAACTTTACAATGGGTACATCAATATTTATTCTTCATTCGCAATGAAGAATTCTGCCTCCCACTTTCTTACAAATCCTCTCTAGCAATAAAGCTCAGATTTCACTGACAGAATTTTCTATAGATATTTGCCGCCTCTTCTCTTCTTGGTGTATGGTAGCACGAACTTCATTCGTGGTAGGGAAGGGTTTTATCAATAGGCTTTGGTCCTTGAGACCCTTATTTGATTCATTTAATCCTATTAAAAACTTCATCACCCAATCTCGTTGTTGATTTTGAACCACCACTTCCAGACCTCCACAGGTACAATTGGGATAGACTCATAGTTCAGTAGCTCATCAAGAAGAGTTTAGAACTTAGAAAAGTAAACACTTACATCATCCAGATTTTGAACTAGGGTTATGATGGTTTGCTTGATTTTATAGATCCTGGGTACATTTTGTTGTGCAAATCATTGCTCCAACTCCAGCTCCAGCTACAACCACAGCTGATGTGATGTCTCAGCAAACACAGTACTGTAATCGATGTCCACAGCCATGGTGTTTTGAAGCCAGGTGATTACAATTTCGTTGCATCTAAGTTAGTACTCCATCAGAGGATCTTTGAATCATTTGGCTCGCAAAGACTTCCATCCATGAATCCCAATTTGTTCTTAATCCTAAGCATTGATCTGGCCCAAAGGTGATAGTTGTTTGCCTCCAACGTATGTGTTAGTACAGCTCCAATACCATCATTGATCCAATAAAAAAAGACTGCTTGAATGTGTTGGATCATAAGTGTTTGAATTGGATCCAGCAATAGGGTTGGTTTTGGGGTTTGATTTGCAATTGGGGAAGTATTTGAGGTTTTATTGTTTGATTCAGCCATTGTTGGCTCTAATGACATATAATAAATAGGAAACGTTTGGCAAAGTAAAAGATTACTGTTGAATTTAGTTTGTCACTTTGGCTGTCACGTTTTGTCATCATTGGAATATTGTTTTTGTAACCAATGTCATGGGATTTAAGTACTTTAGTTGTTGGTTTAACTTACTAGAAAAGTTATCTAAGTATGGTCTTCCATTTTTTTATTTGACAACTTGATAGATTGAAGTAGGTAGGATGTTGTTGAAAATCATGTATTTTGTAATGTTATATATTCTGCAAGAAATGAAACGAAATCTGCTTCTTCATTCTCCATACTTCATTCTTAGAAAAACAGAGTATNAGCTTAGTACAAATCCGGTAAGTTCGGTGTTTTATTTCAAAATCGGTAAGCTCCTTGTCAATTAGGTAAGCTCTTACAAAATCGATAAGCCTTGTGTAAATCCGGTAAGTTCATTCCCTTTGAATCAATAATCTTTCATGCTATCAGAGCGTGTTTGATCTTAGAAAAGGGATTGTAAGAAGGGAAGAAGAAGAAGAATAGGAGTAGCAGACAAAAGAAACTATCAGTAAAGTTACATTCAAATGATAGGAAAGAAGATGGCTTCAATTGGTTCAGCACCATTACCCTCTACCTTCACTGGAGAAAATTACAACTTTTGAGCTACAAAGATGAAGGCTTATCTCAAAGGTTATGATTTGTGAGAGATAACTGATACTGAAGTAGAGCCTCCTCCTTTGAGAGCTAACCAAATTGTAGCTCAAATTAAGCAGCATAGTGAAGATGTAGCAAAAAAGTTCAAAGCACTCTCTTGCATTTAGTCTGCCGTTTCAGATGCTATCTTCACAAGAATCATGACTTGTGAGACTGTAAAATAGGCCTGGGATGTTCTGAAGAATAATATCAAGGAAATGAGAGAACAAGGTAGATACAAGTACTTAATCTCAGAAGAGAGTTTGAGACTTTGAAGATGAAGGACACAGAGGTGTAAAGGATTTTTCAGATAGGATGATGAAGATTGTAAATCAAATCAGACTTTTAGGAGATGATTTACCAAATAAAAGAGTGGTGGAGAAGGTTTTAATAATCATTTGAGGATTCTAGAGACA
>CAIGRP010052440.1:0-17319 GCA_903798385.1 Fraxinus cuspidata
ATTTTGGAATAGTGAATTTTTAAAAAATGTATGATTGAAAAGTAGGATAAAGTTTTTATTTTATGTACAAAATATTTTGCGAGAATGCGTGTTTGAAAATGAGTTTTGGAATTAATTAATTTTTTTTTGGAAATAATAATAGCCAAACAGGAGCTTACAAGGGTAAATGGTCATGTAAACTATGAAAAAATTGCAGAATTCATTATCTAAATATTCACCTGATAGCAAATTGGTACTCAAAACTTATTATTCTAATAGCACTAATTGCAAATCTGTGTTGTGTATAGTAAAATCAAACTTTTAATATATTTCGATAAAAATTGACGAAATATATGCTTGAAAATATATGAATTCATGAAACGTGTGATTAAAATTAATTATTGACTTTGACTTTAATTTTTTTATCAACTTTTGATCTGCACCAAACATGAGTCAAAATGTGTTGGACCATTGAAGTTTCCTATAGGAGTGGAGGGGTTGGAAGGAAAACGGTGGAAGTGGGGCGACCAACATAGAGGTTTTGATGTGGCAAAATACGTGTCGAAAAAGAAAGAAACGAGTTGAATAATCTCTAGAGTCAATTAATGTTACACCATTAATCACCATATATTTTGAAATTCAGTAAAATTTATTTTCGTCTCCTAAATTTTCCTTAATGAATATTTTGAATATAGCTCATGCTTTGTTTTGTTTTGTTTTGCGATTAGTGCCTTAGTTGTTCATACGTGTTAACATTTAATGGACATCACGTCAAAATAGACATCATTATTTTCACCAGCAGAGGGATCAATGGAGTAACGTTAATTAATTTTAGTGACTAAATGAGTTAGAAAAATACTTTAGAAATAATTTGAATTTGACATAAACTTCTGTGATCATTTGTGAAATTAAGCATTTACCACTCTTCTTCACCTCCCATACTATCTTGGACAAAAAGCTTCGTGGTTTCTCCTCAGTTTAAACCCCCAATCTGTACCATTCGCCTCTCACACTTCAAAATCACAAATCAGTTTAACCACCAAAAACTACACACACACACACACAAAATCCTATTATCGAAACTAAACCGGATCTGAAATATGAGTCGAGGAAGCGGAGGCGGCTACGATCGTCACATAACGATCTTCTCTCCCGAAGGTCGTCTCTTTCAAGTGGGTAAGCGTTTTTGGTTACGCAATTTCCCTCCAATTTCTAGCCTATAGCTTTTGATTCAGCTTTATGTTATTATTGTTTTACTAGGTTTTTTTCGTCATGCAATAATTTGGTGGGGTTTTAGTTTTATCTTTAATTAAAATTTGCAGAGTACGCTTTCAAGGCCGTTAAGGCTGCCGGAATCACCTCCATTGGTGTGCGCGGAAAGGACTCCGTTTGCGTTGTTACTCAGAAGAAAGTCCCGGTCGGTACAGTTGACCAATACTATATATATTTAATTTTTTGAAGTATTGATTTTTTTAGATTGATCTGGGGTTTGCAAGATAAATACCCTTTTAAGTTCAAAAAACCCGTTGAATCGACCATTTCGCTGCATAAAATGATGGACTTAAATTAAATGGAGGCGTTGAGAGGATTAGATTAAATAGCTGGTCTGAAATTATATTTATTTTTGTGTAAATGTCGGAGCAGGACAAGCTTTTGGATCAGACAAGTGTGACACATTTGTTTCCCATTACTAAGTATCTTGGGCTATTGGCCACTGGAATGACAGGTAATTTTACCTTGACCTAATTTTCTTTTTTCGTATAGAATTGTTTGTATGCCCCGGGTGATGATTTAATCTCAAATAAGTGAGAATTATTTGTAGCGTATATATATATATACACACATACATATATTCTGTCGAGGTAATGGGATCTTGATGAATTAACTGTTTGCCTTTTGTTTTGGCACGAGGAGTTAGTTTTAGCAATTGCAGGAAGACTTTGAATTCAAGAAAAATTGAATAGGGCATTGATTATTAACTAGTGGGTGCTACTATATGCTATATTATTATTACTAATTACTAAAGGAAGAACTGTATAGATTGTATACTACTCAATTTTTTTACCAGTATGTCTATACATGAATGTATTAAGAAAAATGTAGACGTGGAAGTGTAGTTTCATTGGAATGAATCCTAGAAACGCATGTATAGCTTTCGTGGAAAGTTCTCTTTAGCTTGGATGCAATTTTGGTACAAGATATCCATTTTAGACTTGTGTCATGGTTGAGATGCTCCTTCATGACTTGCTTGAGTTAATGGTTAGGTTCTGATTATTTTATTTATTTATTTTTTTCTTTTTCCTTTGTCACTTTACCAGCCGATGCAAGGACCTTGGTCCAACAGGCCAGGAATGAAGCTGCTGAGTTTCGTTTTAAATATGGATATGAAATGCCAGTTGACATATTGGGCAAATGGTACGGTACCTTTATTTCATATTGCTGCTGGAAACTTGGCGCAAGGAAATTGCCTGACATTTTGGCATTGCTTCATCTTTCCCATATTTTATGCCAATTGCTTCTGTTTTTCATGAGCCAACTGTTATAATGGCAAATAGTCTAGAGCCTCAAAGTAGTCCTATGATTCTGACGTATAACACATTTTACTTATATGATACCGTTTCTTGGGTTAGTGAAGTAAATGACTGGAAAATCTCATTGTGTTATTAACTTGATATGTATACTTGCTCTTGAATGCTGGTTGTATTTTGTTTGTTATTGACGATAAGCTTGTCTAATTAATTACAGGATTGCAGACAAGTCTCAGGTATATACACAGCATGCCTATATGAGACCCCTTGGGATAGGTTCGTCGCTAATTATTTTCAAACTTATTGAAAGAATCTTCACAATATTCTGTTTCTTCATATTATTTATTTGTGCTTCATATTTTTTGTTTTCAATGTAAAGTTGCAATGATATTGGGTATTGACGAGGAGAAGGGACCTCAGCTATTTAAGTGTGATCCTGCTGGCCATTTTTATGGTCATAAGGTAATTGCAATATTTTTTTAAAATGAATATCATAGTTGTTGCTTTTGATGCATGAGTTTTTCATGTAACTTTCCTGAAATTTCATTCCCCTTGTCTGTAGAAGCTATTCCTCTAGGCAGTTGTGATACATCCAAAATGATAATTTGAATAGTGATAATCACCAACCAAGCCTAGTTCTTGCTGATATGGGCTGATAGCTTGCTTCGAGCCTTGATTACATGGAAAGAATATGTTAAAAAAACTATATTAATGAATTCTCTCCTTCAATGCCATTAAAATTGGTTTTTTCCAGAAGACTTGCCAGCTTTAATGTGTCTGGGGACTTCTCGTGACCTAGAACCCGCAAGTTCTAGGTTCCTTTTCGTAAGCTTTTTCTGTTGTAGTGTCAAGGGGGCTTTGTTACTATAATTTGAGATTGGGTGAATTGGGGATCCAAGTAATAATAGCTAATCCTTAGCTAGTGATCCATATATGGTACATCCACATTGTTAATATCTAGGTACATCTTTCTCATTTCTCCCTTTTTATATTTGAGACTTGATGCAATTAGTATTTTCCGTTTAATGCAGAACCAGGTTGCAGTGTGTGCTTTCTTTGAAGGGCTTGGCTTAGGCCCTCCTGTGGTAGATAGAATCTGATGAATTGGGTTTATCTTAAGTTGTGTCTTCATTTCTGCCAACTTTTCTAAGCAACTAAAATATCCCTAGTTTCTTTGAATTATTGATCTCCAAAATCATATGCTCTAATTGATTGTATCTTCATCGAAGCCTAGTTTTGGCCAATAGCTACTCAAAATTGTTTTGCTAGTCGTGTATCTACTATCTTGTATCAAACAAACAAGCTGCGATGTGACTGAGTAATAATGCTCTAATGATTAAAAGATCTCAAAATAAAAAGAAAAATATCATTAACACGAGTATAGTGTATCCTTCTTTTTGATTCCGTGATGCTGAGTGTAGTTGTCAAAGTACAAAACGGAGATAAACTGTTTTGTTTTTTCATTATGCTGATGTCTTTCCTGATTGAATTATTTATTTATTAAATGTTTTATCACAGTCCATCTAGAGTTATTTAAATTAGCAATGTCTTCTGTCAGTACCCTCTTACTGAAGAATCTTATTTTGTTGTGGCATCTTATGGTGGTGGAGTAACCATTTACATTCATCTTTATTTTTTAGGCAACAAGTGCAGGATCAAAAGAGCAAGAGGCAATTAACTTTTTGGAAAAGAAGATGAAAAATGATGTTACATTTTCCTACGAGGAAACTGTACAGGTAAATAAAAGCACATCATGAATATGTTATGTATTGATGTTTTGCATATTGGATTTATAGTCCTTCATTTTTAACCTGGTGAATAAGAGAGATGTTTTGAAACCTAGCCTCTGTTTGAGCCATATTAAAATTTTTATTTTTATTTTTCTACTCATTTTCAACCACACATTCTTCAATAAAATAATATTTTCCATCACATCAATAACTTTTCCTTCTTTTTCAACCACACATTCTCCATCAATCTACTATTCGAAAAACATTTTTCTAAAATAACGTGGCTCAAACGCACCCCTAATCTTACTCAACTGTGTTTAGCCCAATGTTTGGTGACCTTTTTTTTTTGAAAAATATTGTGTTAAATAGTAATTTTTTTTGGGAGAATATGTGGTTAAAAAGTATGGAAAATATTTGGGTTTACGTGTAGAATATTTTATTATGTGAATGCGTGGTTGAAAATGAGCACTTAAAAAAAATAATTTTGCAAGAATGAGAGAAACAGGGCTTAATAAAATTGGCAGAAGTCTAGTGCTTTTATCTTTGTAGAATTGACCAGGCTTAGAAAGCATAAAAAGGTTTTCCTTGTATTCTCCTTATTTACATTTTAAACGCGTGAACACTGACAATTCCCAGAAAGTAAACTTTAGTTTGAATGAATTTTTAATTAAAATCTAATTATAGTAATTATTAATTAATATATGGTCATGATCATGTTGTGGGCAATTGTGAATAGACTTCAATATTGCTTTAAGCATATGTTAAATTCTTCCCAACTCCTTGTTTTAGTTACCACATTGAAATTGATTGACTACACTGTGCAATTCTACTTTTCTACAAGTAAAATTGCTAAATGTTAATTGCTCTACCCATGGTTCCTGCAATAAATGAATATATGTGGTGCAATATTGAAGGCTTTTAGCAAATGCCTCTACTTCCGTTGTTAGCATTTTGTATAAAATAAATCATAATCATGTCTGAAGTATTGGATATTTATTGTCTACTTTTGTGCATTGAAATGCAGTAGGATTTAGCGCCAGCTTCCTTCTAACTCTAATCATTATTTTTTGCTTGACGTGTTCAATGAAGATAATTGTTCCACATGGGTCCCATATCAATAGCAGCAGAAGTTTAGGATTAGACATGTTTGGAATAAGTGAGATTCCACGGCGAATCAAAGATTTGTAGCACCAATAGAATAATCGTGACCCCAACCCTAAAAGAAAGAAAAAGGCTTTCTATCAATAGTTACAATTCTTTTCTAACGTTGCCCGACTGTTATCATCACCATCTATTGATGATGGATGATTTGAACTAAACCAATTAACAATCAAACAGAATTGACGCCTAACATAAATGCCTGAGGATTTGACTCCCCTTTGGTGTAGGAGTTTGCTCTCAATCAAACAGAATCCACATCCAATTTTTAAACACGGTTTATTTTAAAAATAGTGGAGGAGTATGCTCTCCACCATGAAATTTGTCATCTTTCTAGACTTCAATTTGCATAGCGTAGAGTTAATAATCATAGCACGCGTCAACAAAAAAGCGAGGAGTGCAATACTGTAGTGTTTGAATAAAAGCCAGTGGGAGAGCAAATAAAGAAAGGATGTAACTGCTCTTGATTTAAAAAGGGCTGTTGCTTGGAATGCCCAACTGTATATTTTTATATCCTACCTAGCGAGAGAGATGATCTTTTCTTCAGTCATAGAAATTCTTCTAATTTAGAGTATTAAGCTTGAGTTTGTTTCATACGAGCACATCTGTAAAGATGTTTTTACTCTTACATGACATTTAATGTTTTAGTTCTGAATTTGTAATATTGCTCCTTTTTATAGACTGCAATATCTGCTCTGCAATCCGTTCTCCAGGAGGATTTCAAGGCCAGCGAGATTGAGGTAGCCAACTTACCTGACAATATCACTTCCTTGTTTCTGTTAATTATTTTACTATGGATAGTTGTTCTGCTCTTATCTCTACCTCACATATTACCTTCAAGATATTGTTCTCCACCAATTTTTTTCCCCTCAAAATTTCCTCCATTTTCAAAGGTTTTTTCAGGAGTCTAGTAAACTCTTTTGGCTTGTACATTTGAATCTACCAAATGAGAAAATATTAAGACGACCTAATAACTACTTTACATGAAGTACTTTATTAAATGTAGTAATGGCGGGCATCTGATATCTATTCTTCATTTCTTTTTAATGACAACTTTTTGCCATTTTGTGTGCCAGTAACCATTCTGGGGATAATCTCAACTTTCATATTAGCATGAATGGATTTCATTTTTGAGTGTGTGGTATGTATAACTGTATTTTAATTAAATGTTGTCTTTGCCAGGTTGGTGTTGTGAGGAAAGAAGATCCATTCTTCAAAGTTCTGTCGACTGAGGAAATTGATGAGCACCTGACTGCTATTAGTGAGCGTGACTGATAGTATTCTGCTATCAAAAATTTCAGCTTCTCCTTTATTTCATCGTGGGTAAGACAAATTAGCTTGTTTTGCATATGTTTGGATTACTACATCAAATTCTGTTGCAGTGTCTCTCTTTATATCATGCTACATGATTATTGCCACTTGAATACAGATTTCACTTGAGCCTTGTGTTTTTAATGGCCATAATCTCATTCAACATATAACTTTACCTTTTATTTTGACAATGTTGTCATGTCTGGTAACTCAGATATTAAGGGCTTCCTGGGCTGTTGTGTACACATGCCAACCATAAAAGCTAAATTGGAAAAGAATTGAAAGCTAGATAACTTCGTCCATACTTTTAGTCTTGTTTAATACTGTTTACGAAAATGCTGTTTAGTACTTTCTCTTCTTCCAACCCAAAACCTGAATTTTATTAATTCAATACACAAAATATTATTACCAGCGCCAAGGGAACAGAACTAGATAAGGAAAATTGTTACAATATTATTGATGTGTGCAGTCCCAACTTAAGCAGTGATCTTTATGGTGGTGTTAACTGCAGTTTTCCTATGAAATCACTATTAAGAGTTCCCAAATACAAATGATTTTCAAACTCCAGTGCAGATGTTACGAAGGACATAACCTTTCCTGTTGGATCATCAAAGCTCCTTATTATCTTGCCATCACTTGCTACATTGATGACAGTTGCTTTGTTGTTGACACCAATTGCCCATTTGCTTAATTTAGGGAAGCACATTAAAATGTGTTTTAGTGTTGTTGATCTGTGCACAAATTCCAGCCCATTAGGAACCAGCTGCAGTGCAGAGAAAATCTTCAGTAAGTTGAATTCTTTGCAATATTGGCTTTCAACCTATTTAACTCGGGTAACGAGTGGGTCCTTAAACCTTTTAGTTCTTACCGAAAAATATTGTTCAAATTTCCGTTAAAAGTGTCACGCGACTTTAGCGCAAATATCCCTCACTTGGAATTCTTAAGCATTTATAAAGATAGACGATATATGGATGGTTTCTTGTCTTTGAGGATCGAATTGTGCAGATAAATGAGATGATTTATCTCTGTGGCTAGCTGTATAGAAATTTTTTACCTGTAACAAAGCAATCCAGAAAGAGCCATCTGGAGCAAGATTTATGTTATCAGGTCCACCAGGAAGATTGTCAATAAATAACTCAGTTTGTCCCATCTTTTCCTCTCTTAGCCAATATCTTAAGCACCTAAATCTGACCCACAAAATTACAAATAGATTAAAGACATGTTTGGCTTAAATCTGAAGAGGCCCTTTTGTTTAGGGGTGTCACAGTATTGATAGTCCATCACAATAAAATAAGTTATGAGAGAATGATCGACTTAAAATTACTTACTTCCAAGTTTCACAAACGATTAAGAAATCTTGATCTGCAGAGAGAGCTACACCATTTGCAAAGGCAAGATTATCAAGCAAAATAGACGTCTCCTTTGATGAAGAATTGTACATTAAAAGCTGCCCATGAGGCTTTGCTTCAAGCACGTCAAGGTGCCAATTATGGAGGCCAAATTTTGTACTTGCAATGCTGAAGTACAAATTACCATCTGCTGACTCTATAACATCATCTGCAAAGCTTTTAAATATTTGAAAAAATATAAGTAATTACAGCATGAATTAAATAAAATATTTTATTTATAACAGAGTGCGAAGCGGGGCACATGTAATATCATTGCGCACTTAGAATATCATGAAAATAAGAGCGGGACGATAGAGACAAGTGAATGACTCATTCATTGTTCGATTTTTGCTAGCGTAGGCTCTGTAACTTCAGAGGTGCGTGTGACGCCCCCTGTTCGTCCAGGGCCCACGTAGCCCTGGACGAATGGTAAAACTTTATTGTTGAAATAAAAATCAATTATCTAGAGACTCGATGCAGTAGTCATCATCTCTTTATTATAAACTGCCAAAGAACTGCTCATCATGCATGGCCAATGGTCCCAAAGAGAGAAGATTCCTTTACCCTAAATAGAGGTTGAAACCTAATTTTAAAATTTTACACAAGCTAGTTTTCCAAAATATTAGAGCAAACACGTAAGGTCAAGTTCGACGTAACTCGTTATTAAAATTATGCACATATCAATTCTTTAATACAATGTGAGTTCGGCATGTATGTGAGATGATATATTGAAAAAAACATTGAAGGGTTGTACAATATAGTTAAAAGCTGATAAAAGTTGGTGGATCTTATGAAATGTGTATTGAAAAAGTGGATAAAAGTTATGGATTCGATGAAACGTGTGATTGAAAATAAAGTTTGATTATCTTTTTTGAAAATGAAAGCTTGGAAAGAACAAACAAAGGGAAGCAAGCCTAGTGGGTCAAGATTTAAAGAGCAATCAATCACTTGTCTAGGGCATTCCTAGCGGTCACGCAACTCTTTCCTTGTTGGCAATCCCAATCATTAGCTGAGATGAGCTCTCCTATTTCTGCACTGGTTCCATTTGATCATTAGAAATCAAGTACAAACTGAAAAGTCACATGATCTGAAGCGGCAACCTCGATTTGAGACCTAATTTGATATGGAATTGGTGACCAGAATCGAAAAAACAATTTTTATTGTTTATGAGAGGAATCCTTAATCCCATTAAGACAAGGGGGACTCGCTTTAATAGTGGAGTAGTAACTCTCAGGGCTATCAAGAACAGAAAACAACCAGAAACTCGAAACCATTTAAAGAAATTTCATAGGAAATATGAAACGGACTAAACCAGAACTAAATATGTTAAATGAATTAAAGTCCAATGGTTTAAGATGAGGTAGCTGGACGACAACATATTTTGAAGAAATGAAAATGAAAGATTTCATGTTAGGACAAGTATTTCATACGATGAAGATGAATTAGATTTCATTGTTAATAAAGAATTGGATGGGATCTTACCTTATTTTGTCACCATTAACACGGGATGCAAGAACTGTTACCCCGTCTTCTCCAACCTTGAGCAAACCCTATGCATCATCATTCGCAGTGAGAGAGTTAAAATAAATAAATATGTCGTTTCTCTAACAACTTAAAAAATGAATTCCGGGTTGTGCGGGAGGGGAGATATTGAAGACTGTTCTTACACGTTTAGATAGTATCGTTGAACGAAAAGAAAAGAAAAGAAAAAAAAGACACATCTTGGAGACGTACGGATGATCATATTTCTCGTACCTTCTCCGAGTCGCATACAACGAGATCACCAGCTGCTGTTGTAGTTATTCCTAGTAAAGTATCACTGTCAATATGCCTCCAATTGTCCCATGATCCATTTCTGTACAATTTTCTGATCCAACCATCTCTTGTTGCTGTATAAAGAACGCCCATTTTGTCCACGGCAATGTCTTCTGGTTTCTTCAAAAGCCCTTCTCCAAGTTTATCCACTTCCTACAGTTTACCGGCACCACCATTGTTAATACACTCACAAAACTAAGTGTAATTAAGGTATTTACCTGTAACTTGCTGTTTGATGGGGCAAGCAAAGTGGAAGAGGTCGGAGGAAGATGGAGAATATCAGGTGATAATGGGATTAAGACAAAAACTTGGAGGGCAATTGCCATTGCACAAACTATAAGAATGACTGAACATGTTCTCTTGTCCATGACACTTACTTCAATGGAGGCTGTGATGCAAGAAGGCTTTGAATTTATAAGGATAAGATGGTAAGGAAGTCTAAATTTTCTACCAAGAGTTTTGCTACATTTCATCGTTCGTGGGCCCCCTTCTTGTGAGGGGAGTGTACACGGGGTGTAATACACTTAGCATTTTTCTTCTACCAAATGACTCCATTGGGCTTTGCCAAAGTGACACTGTCACTTTGTGGGGCGCATGTGTTCGTCCAGTGACGTGGGCCTTGGACGAATAGCAAAACTAGACTCCATTGGACTGCTCCCTTTTTTGACCAGGATGGGCGTCATAGTGGTGTCAATCGGATCAGGTAGGATCGGCTGCAAAAAAAATTGTTACATCGGGGTGTACATCCTCTTGTACTTATTTCTCATACTTATTTTTAAGGATTTTGTTATTTGAACATCGGGGTGTACATCCCCTCACAATGGGGAGCCCATGGCTAATAAAAAAACAAACTTGTTACATGTACATCAATGTTTATATTATGACTTACATAATTGCTACATGTCATTATATCATTGGACAGTTTAAAATACGATCAACTTTTTACATCCAATCATTTCCTTACAACTCATCTTCTGGCATTGCTTCTAGACCATTTCTTTTGGCAAAATAGATTAATTCAAGGGAAAATTGCAGCAACTGTACCAAATCTTTTATTAAGTAGCATACTTTGTTCAAACATTTCATTTGTGCAACCCACAGTACCAAATCTTTCAAAATGTCGAAGCTAGTCCAAGTGGATGAAAACTATTAGTTTGACCGTTAGTTGACCAAAAATCAAAAGCTTGACCAAATATTGACTAATTTTAAAAGGGTAAAAATGTAATATTATATTTTATATATAAAATAACTAAAACAAAAGAATTAAATAAAAAATAAGAAGAATCGATAATTGTCTTTTTGGCAACCCTACTCTGTGAATTGCTTGCAAATGTCTGGCTCTAACTAATCAATCAGCCTATGTTGACTTTAATGTATATGTAGATGTCCACAGCACGCGTTCACTATCTCTTTGAAAGGGATATTATTATTTATAATCGATAATTCTCACTAAGGCTAAACTTTATTTTTCTTAAAAATGATTTTTTATTGATTTTTTTATTATATTAGTTACGAAAATGCTTAAATATACTGATTGATTGAGATGACAAACAATAAAATAAATAAAATGATAATAACCTTCTTTGAGTTAAATGGAGCAATAATTGATAAATACAGTTCTTGATAAAGGTTTGTCATAAAATTATGAACTAATTCAAAAAATCAATTAAATAAATAGGAAATAAAGGAAAAAGAAAATGTAATATAATGCTTCTTTTGTAACTTCTATGGTAAAAATTTATATTGGCTAATTTGGTATTGTTTGATTTTTTCTTATAATGAGTTATGGAAATATAAGTTACAAACTCTTGTAAAGTATAAATTCACTAGTCGACTTTGCGAACCTTTATTTAATAATTGTCATTGTATTAAATCTTAGTTATGTAAATTTATTGACCAAGCTTGGGACCAATAAATTAAAGAATAATTGCGGCCGGAAAATTCTATTCCAATAATACAACGATTTAATTTTAATTTCTTAATATTTTATTATAGTTTGTAAATAAATTTACAACGACAGAACTAGAATTAGACTCTAGGGTTAGCTATCCTTTTTTTTTTATTTAAAAAAAAGAGAGAGTAATGTTACGTAATCAATAATTATATAGGTAATATTCGATTATCTATTCAAATGGTGCTCGACAAGATTTATGATATTAAGATCTATGAACTCGAGAAAAATGATTTTCTCTCTAAATTTGAGAAGTTTTGGTGCTAGAATAATTTCTATTATTCTTCCGAACAATAATGCTGAATTTTTTGGTTCCTCCTTTAATTTTTTTTTTATTTCATTGACAAATCTTTATTTTTTTGGGCTTTTCAGGACAATTAGTAGAGAAATTAGTTTGGTCAATATAAATTTTAGGCTATTTTCAAATTGGAATAGAATTTTTGGTCTACAATTATTCTTTATTTGGCCTATACATCTAACCAAAAATCTTCTCTGTTATTGGATCTGGCTTGGGTTGGATCGGGCTATAGTCAGGTCCAACCCTATCCACGGCCCGGGCCCACTTGTATTATTGTTTCAATTTTTATTTTTTTCTATTTTTTCCATTCAAATTTTAGATTTTTAGCATTTTCAATCGTGGTGTAAAATAGATTTAAATCGTGATTTAGATCTTCAAAGTGGCCGAAAACCTCTCAAGTGGAGAGACAAAGGAAACGCAAATTGCATTTACATCATTTTTTACGTTCACAAGAAACAAAAAGTTGATTTAGATATTTCTGTTGGAGCAAAATCTGAATTTTGATCCCCCATAAATGAGAATACACAAGTGACCATTGAGATATCAATTTACACCATCACTGAAAATGCTCTTACTCTATTACTCTATAGACCATAGTACCAAGGCCAGGCACTTCACTTAGACTGGCCGATCGGGGGCTGAGCCTGACTACTTCGACACCAATAACTGCAGTGCACGAAGGAACCGTGCTTTTGCGTGGCTGTGAACAGTAAAGAAGCACATAAACTAACTTTTGGGAAATGGTTGAAAATATTGACAAACGTCTTACCTAAAATTTAGCGGAAAGGCTAAAATGGATAGTTGTCATTACTTGACAATTGCAGCCACCAACAGTCATATTGGAGAGTCACCTAACAATGCACTTATACCCCCAACAGATGTAGTGTAAAGACAGAAATGAGAAGACTTTTTTATGTTCAAAGTCATGTTTAGCGTTATTCTATGATTAATGCCTCGAGATCCAAGAACAAGCTGACATATATGGATTATTTTAAGGTTCAAAACATATTACAAACAATTCATGATCAATAAATAATGCAGATTTTGGTCAACGGATTCGGATTTCAGATCAAAGTTTTTTATAAAAATTGTGTTTCCCTCAACCAGTATCACATGACATAGGTGGTTTCTTACTGATATGGTGAAAGGATAAAGCAATAGCACGACTTGTGCCTAATAACTTGTGCTCTCTTCATGGCTCGATCGGTATTTGGACCCCGGTGCAGCTGCCGCAGGATGGCTTGCAGCCTGGTGTGCTGTTTTCTTATCTTCCAGATATATTCGTTTGTATTTCAAGTTTATGTCAAAGTAGGGAACATAAAGCGGACTATGCTCCCAGACTTCCATCCTCTCCTCCATGAACTGGTGAAGCCGGAGCAGTTGATCCTTCTCCCACCGTATGGACTAAAAGATTGGCAAAAGGTCAACATGTTTGATGAATTCCTCAATCAATCTTCGTTACTCAGGAACATATTCTTCCCTAGCCGTGCATTTCTTGTAGATCCTATAGATTCAAGAAAGGGTCTGCACAACGGTAGCTTGTACTATTATCCAGGGCGTGAATGGTTGGATACTGATGGAAATCCTATTCATGCTCATGGGGGTGGCATCTTGTATGATGAGATATCAAGGACTTATTATTGGTATGGTGAGAATAAGAATGGTCCTACTTATCGAGCTGGAGGAATAGGTACAGCACGTGTTGACATTATCGGTGTAGGTTGTTACTCTTCGAAGGACCTGTGGACGTGGAAAAATGAAGGGATTGTGCTAGCCGGGGAGGAAAAGAATTCGACACATGATCTTTACAAGTTGAATGTGCTGGAGAGGCCTAAAGTGATTTACAATGAGAAGACAGGTATTTATGTAATGTGGATGCATATTGATGATGCCACATACACCAAAGCCTCTGTCGGGATAGCCGTTAGCAACTCTCCTACTGGCCCCTTTAAATATCTTTATAGCTTAAGGCCTCACGGATTCGATAGCCGGGACATGACAATTTTCAAAGACGACGACAGAGTAGCATATCTGATATATTCTTCTGTTCGGAATAAGGAACTTCATATTGGTCTGCTTAATGAAGATTATCTTGATGTCACAAATGTCATGGCTAAGGCACTTGTTGGACAGCACCGGGAAGCCCCAGCTTTGTTCAAGCACCAGGGGGTTTATTACATGGTCACGTCGGGATGCAGTGGTTGGACACCAAATGAGGCACTAGTGCATGGGGCAAAATCTATTTTGGGGCCGTGGGAGACAGTACGGAACCCGTGCATCGGAGCCAATGCAGTTTTTCGGATTGCTACGTTTTTTGCTCAAAGTACATTCGTGCTTCCGATGCCTGAGGCGATTCCGGGTTCATTTATTTTCATGGCAGATAGGTGGAATCCATCTGACTTAAGTAACTCTAGGTATGTATGGCTGCCTTTAACTGTTAGAGTAACAGAGGAGTGGTATAATGGGCTTCCATTAGAGACAAGAGTGTCTATCTTTTGGCATAAAAAATGGAGGCTTCCACTTAGCCCGAAAGAGGGTCTGTAAATTTTAGTTTTTTAGACTTTTTATGCCTAATTTATAGGCAAATTTGAATAAAGAACACCAAATGAGAATGCCTTCCACTCTACTTCATCTCCTTTAGTTTCATTTTCTAGTTCCTGCACCTGGATATGTTTATGAGCATAATCTTCCTTGCCGTTAACATCGTCTTCTACGCTAACTTTGACAAAAATAATAAATTACATAATCGAAGTAATCGGGAAAAGGGGGGAGAAAATAAATGCAGAACTCACCATCATCAGCCACTTGCTCCTCTTCTGCTTCATCATCTTCTTCTTCAGTCTGATCCTTTTGTTCCTCCACAAAATGCGTAGCTTCCATGAAAATTTGTGACCTTCACAAGCCAAAAGTTTTCCTTCTGTATTCTTGAGCGTAAACTTTATCTTGTGAGGAGTAGTAGTGAGAAAGACTTGTGGATAAGCTGCATCAAACATAGACTACTTAAAAACAGTTGTGCGAAGGACACTAATAAAAATGCCATTTATTTTGCACTCAATACAGAATGTCAATCTAGTTTATATTACAAGGACAAATGCAATGTCATTGGAAACCTGGTTTGATAGACAAGAATCCACTTTTAGTACTTTTTAGGATTAAGGAACATTTTGTTGAACGTCACTTGTGTGTTGGCCTTAGTCCGTACTACTGTTCACCACCGATACCAGGATCGGCCTTAAAACTACTGCAAATGAGGTCATGGTTCAATTCTTGAGGATGCCACCCTAGTAACATGAACCTGTAGCGCATAATCCACGACAAGAATCCCAATTTTCAACAGTTTATCAACCTACTCCATGGATATTACTACAATTGGGTCAAACTGATGCAAGAATCTGTCGCCATGTTGTCGAACGACTCGAACCCTTCGCATATCTAGTTCCCTCAACTGGTGTCGCCACCACCTGAAAGAACTGGGTTGGCAGGGCATGTCCTACAACAACCACAGCCAATTCCGCCAAGCCAAACAATTTTACATCTGTACCGCTGCAGCCTCAGCATCGTGTGCCAATTTAAAAAAAATTATGCCTAATTTAGGCTCGGAATTTAATCCTGTAACATATCAGTAACTTCCTTAAACCGACGGAGATAAATCAAACACCGCGTCTTGAGCTCTAACGTAACCTCCATAGTGGCGAAAGAGCCAACGCCGCATCCAGAAGGCATTGCAATTAACATTTTCGCCTCCCTTACCTCTCTCCACCATCTGCGTTTCACGAATAAATTAATGGGTCAGTACAAGTGTAAATACAGATTAAAAAGAATGAATTCAATGTTAAACATGGGCAATCGAATTTCATGATTGCAGGATTTGAAGTACCTTTTTATTGGTAAGCCACCAGTGCTTCTTTTCTCCACTAGCAAGAGATGGAGATACGGCCATTGCTGTCGTACAAGGATCAACCATTAACCCCTTTCTACCTCTCTCTATATACACAAAATATGGTTGTTTAAGATAGAATTCAAAATTAGGTTTTGTGAATTTTGTTTTTTATTGTTGTGGTGAGTTCATGCGCAGTGGTGATCCAGCACCCGACGAGTTCTCGTGATCATGTGTTGGATTCATCGGTATTCAATTTATTTTTTTGGTCAATGTATTTATTGTTTAACTTTTTTTGTAAATGATTGCCTTTCATAGGCTCATGTGGTTCAGTTTGTCATATAAGTGAACGGGAGTAAATGCATTTATGTTTGAATATATATATATATATATATCTTCAAAGGCTCCTATGGTTCAGTTGGTCATATAAGTAAACAAGAGTCTTGGGTTGGACTCTCAACTATGACAATCTTTTTTGCAATTATTTTAGGTTAATATTTCTCACCATTTTGGAGCATATAGTTTAGCAATTTTTTTAGGTTAATACTTCTCACCAAAAAATATGTGCAATTGGAAGATTTAAACACGTGACCTCTCTTGGAATTATGAGACACTTGACCACTATGACATTTGGTGGATATGGACATTTAGTGTAACAAAATGTTACATGTTTTTTTTTTCAAATAATATATATATATATATATATATATATATATATATATATATCTATTCCCCCATTGTTTTTTAAATCTCTTAACTAAAATTTGACCTTTTAAAATAATTGTTTTTTTTTTGTTAGACTGAAATTATTAGCAAATCGAACCAAGAAAGTAAATATTTGACCAATTTTTTAAATTTGAAATTGTTACTCGATAAACATTATTAGACTGATAGATAACGTATAACCACACTTACAATTAGAACTACGATATAAATAATTTCAGTTCACAGCATTAACAGTCACTTGTACTCAATCAAAATCCTAAATTCGCCACTATTCAAATGGCGAGGCGATTGTGGAGAGAGGTAGTGGTGGAAAGAGGGTAGTGGAAGAGGAAGGGAACTTTTTTTTTTTTTTTAAATAATTTATTTGTGGTTCATTTGTATTTTTTTTTTAAAAAAAATGGGACTATAATTGCAATTAGTTTATTTATTTATTTTATTTAAATAGGAGGGTATGTTAGTTATTTCACAACTTTTTATTGAGAAAATTGACGGTAAGGGTATTCTACATTAAAGATTTCGAACATGGACCTTTTGTGCTAATTCCAATAGATAGGGGGT
>CAIGRP010052446.1:0-14831 GCA_903798385.1 Fraxinus cuspidata
TGATGTTGTTGTTGGCTTCTTGACTCTACAATGCATCTAATCAAAATTTACAACAGTGATGGCCCATCCAAACGATAAAATAAAGAGATAAATACATAAAGAGATCTTTTCTATTCACTCTTGATGGTACAATAAACAAGATCTTAACTTTTTTCTTCCTTAGTATTGTCGTCCCGACCCCTCACTAAAACAAACTAAAATTCATTCATACATGAATCTCATCAAAAGAACATAAGAGGATAATGCTCACTAAAATTCTTACAGTTAAATAAATAATAAAAAAATCGTATCTATTAACACCACTCTAACGAAATTCAATAAAGA
This sequence comes from Fraxinus cuspidata, assembly GCA_903798385.1. Lineage (NCBI taxonomy): Eukaryota > Viridiplantae > Streptophyta > Magnoliopsida > Lamiales > Oleaceae > Fraxinus > Fraxinus cuspidata. Next base: position 325 of record CAIGRP010052446.1, read on the forward strand.
CCCAAAATAAAACATCTTAGGCTTCAGCACTCTTATAAGATCAAATCAAAAACGATAACAGAAACAGGAAAATGATACATGCATGAAATAATCAAGTCTCTCACAGCCATTAACAAAATCTATGCAATCGTGAAAATTAAATTTTAAAAAAAAATAGAAGAATTTTGAATGATTTTATTTTAAAATCTCACATTCAAAATTCCAGAATGCACATTAAAAAAATATTTTTTTTTTCTTAAAAACAAATCAATAAAATTTTCTACCTCTATTTGGCCATGCATGATCAGCTCTTCTGTATTTATTATCATCGTTGTTTTTTTTCCTCAATTTCTCTGGTTTCTTAATTGATGATTCTCCAGAACAACGAAAACACCCCATCCCTTCTCCCTCTATATAGAAAAATATTTATATAATTTATACATATGACTGTATACACGTGTGCATATATAAAGATTTGTATCTATCTATGTGTCATTTGTGCATCTCTCTCTCTCTCTCTCTCTCTCTCTCTCTCTCTTGCTCCTCACATAGAAAGAGAAACAGAGCCCATGACAAAGAATGGGGAGAAAGAGTTACAAAATATGTATCTATACATTTTTTTACCTCTATTGGATTATTTGTTCTTCTTTCTCACGAATTTCTACTATTCTAACCGGCCTTTTAGAATTACTCATATCACGGATTAATTAAAGCCATGCGATTCCTCAATACCTCAGCTGGGGCCCACTAACTAGTTGATCTACAGCTGAAGGGTATAGATTAAATCGAAGAGCTAGAATTAATTGGAAGTGGGGTCCATTGCATTAGGACCTTAGAGGCGTTGACTTTTTTTAAAAAATCAAAGGGTGGATACGCAGATAATTATTGTGTAATTAAAGACCCAACAGTATTTTCAGTATGGTCAGAGAATTTTCGGAATTTTGGCTGAATATTCGGGAAAAAAATTTTTAAAATGAATTTATGCGTGAAAAGAAAACACAAGATGTATGGAATAAGTTACACAATTTAGGAATAAAATATTTCACTATGAAGCCCCAAGGAATTACACAATCAGATTTTTAGTAAATTTTAGGGATAATTACAGCACGATTCCAAACATTTCATTTAGTAACAGATTTTGTCCAAAATTTTTATTTGTGACACATACGATACCAAACATTTTAAAAATTAGCACATGGAGTTCAAATGGATGATTCCTGTTAATTTGACAATTAGTTGACCAGATAATTGACTTTGAGAATAATTTTGACTAATTTTAAAAGATTAAAATGGTAATTTAATATATTTTTTATAATAAAATAACTAAAATCAAATAATTAAAATTCTTAACATCCAACCCAACAATTTAATTAAGTTGGATTATTATATGCACTTGGATCACGATCCATTGAGGCCAAACCAGTAAGGTCGGCTCGGAAGAACGACTACCGAAGTTTGAGGAAAACATAATAATTGCATAATCTTTATACACTGACATAATCTTCAATTAATTAATGATACTCAGAAAGGATTGTGTTAACGTCCACCAAACTCACAATTGTATGTTGTAGCTTTATTCTCTAAACAATTCATTAATTAAGAGGGCACGTTTGAGGACGGCCTTATGATTGCCTATTGAAGCTAACCTCAGTAACCAATAAGAATATGTCATTAGCGTACTTTCTCAGTTTCAGCACTATTTGTTGACTGACAAGCAACCAATCAAGGTTAAAAGTCATTGACACAGAGTCCCAACTCGATACTGTTAAGTGACAAAATAGGAATGTGAAAGATACTAGGTCTTCTTTGCCTATAAAAGGAGTATGATATCTTTAGAAAAAACACTTTCATATTTCAAATATATTCCTTTGATGAAACTCTTGTAATTGAGAAGTGATCATCAAATAAAAATCCTTATTTTCTCTTTATTTTTCAAGTTGACTTAAATTGATTCTTACACTTTTTTAACGTCAACAGAAATTAAAAACTCATTTTCACATTTTTCTTTTCCATCCACCCCCACCCCAAAACCATCACCACCACTACCACTACCAATCGGCTCTATCGTACCCACCCAACGTCTACAGCACTATTATCTTCTCCACCGCTACCTTTATTCCCATCACCCAACAAATTTTTCTTCCTCAAATATGGGCTTTCACACCTGGAGATAAGACAATCTCATCAAGTGTAGATCAAAGAAAAGGACTGGATAAAAGAATCAAAAATAAAGAAATTTTGAAATTTGGGAACTCAGATTCCATTTTTCATCCAGCTTGTCATTCTCCATTTTTTTCGTTTCCTAAACTAAAGAAATGAGATTTTATGTTTGTCACATACAGATAAATAGAAAATTAAAATTGCTTTAAGAAATTTATTAACAAATTCTGTATACATCCAATTTTCAATTGTTCACTTTGATCGTGTTTAACAGTTGCTAAAAATTACTTTTTTGGTAAAATATAAACATAAATTGTAACAAAAAATAAAAAGCTGATTTTTAAGAATGAAAATGTTTTTTACCTAGTCTATGTTTGGTCCGGATTAAAATCTGAATTTAATCTAAGTCAAAGTCAAACAATTAATATCAAACACATCTTTCATGGGTTCCACAACTTTTCAACCACCCATTTCAAAAACTTCTATCAAAATCTACTAAAAATCCAATTTTAATCCCCACAAAACACCCTCTAAATAAGTTCCTTCTTAAGGGCACTCCCTTGCTTGGTCCTCCTATGTGAAGTGGCACCAAAACAAGTAGTGATACCATAACTATCAGTCCCTTTATTCATACTCTCTAAAACCCAGCCACTGCTGACCATAACGCTGCCTCCGACATTTATAGATATCTTCAACAGTGACAAAACTTGAAGATTTGGGGAAGAAAAAATTGTTAGATGATGAGAATGAAGGTGGCAGTGGAGGAGATGGCAATGGCGCCGACGTTGGGTAGGTGCAGTTGAGTCGTTCAATGGTGGTGGTGACAGTTTTGGGGTGGGGGTGGATGGAGAAGAAGAATGTGGAAATAGGTTTTAAATTTTAGTTATTTTATTATAAAAAAATGTAAAATTACCATTTTAACATTTTTAATTAGTCAGAATTATTGACAATGTCAATTATCTAATCAACTAACAGTCAAACTAATAGAAATCATTCATTTGGATCTCGTGTGCTAATTTTTGAAAGATTAGGCATCGTGTGTGGTAGAAATGAAAGGTGTGGGCAAAATTTGTTACTAAATGAAATGTTTTATACCGCTGCTACAATTATCCCTAAATTTTAATAAAAGTTGATCAAATATATGATTAAAAGTTATAGGTCTTGAATTTAAATCTTAATTTTAATTTATACCAAATAGGGGCTAAATATGAATAATAAACAAGGAAAAAATATTATCAAACTTTGCAAAATAATTTGTTTTGTTAACTTATAACCTACTTTAAACAGAAATGCAAAACTGATTATTCAATACAAATATCAACCCCCTAATTTCCACATTTATCTTCATGCGCACACAATTCCTATGACAAAAAAGGATACGAGGTTGTGGTGACAGAAATTCTCGGCTCAACACAAGTTCATATTGTCTCTAATGATCTAACCCGTAAAAATCCGGCAAACCAACATCGCCAATTGATATTCTCAACAGAAAAACGAGGAGAAAAACAAAGATACCACATTTTATTCGGGATTGAAGTTTAGAGATTCCCTCCATATTAGCTCTTTTATGTCGTCTTCACTCTGGTTTGATTGTTCAAAATCAAAATAAAAGGAGATGAACAAGTTGGCTTCTCATTGATCTCATGGAGACTCGACAAAAAAGGATGGTTCAGTGCCCCTTCAACTTCAAAAAAATGACGAGGAAAATAATTGTTAAAATGCTATAAACTGTCGACAAAACCAAAAGGCTTACCAGTAAGTATGTTTGGCTGGATCAAACACGAGCATTTTCTCTGCGAGATCGATAGCTACGGGGGATACATACGGAAATTTTTGGGGGAAGGTGATTGGGGAAGCTGCATGACATTAACATACCTCCGAGCATTGTCACTCCTTAGAAATCCAAGATCAGAATCATCTGGGGATCCTCATAGCTGCTTCCGAAAGAAATTCACATGAAGTTTTTTCAGTTAAAAGTCTACCACCATCATAGTCATAATCTAATCTGAGTATAACTTTTAAAAATAATCAAATTCTAACTGGTAGAGTTAATGGGGAGAAAAGTTATAAGCCCCAATTGGTGAACATAGTCTTTGCCCGTTAATCTTTTAATAATTTCCATTAAGATGCAACCGACAAATATCTATTGCAGCGGTATATACTGAACAATTAAGTAATAACTCAGGAGCTCAACGCCATCGGGTCACAACATACTCTGTCATGAATCTGTCTCTGAAGTACTTCTCCCAAGCCCCAAAGTCACATATCTTGAGATCTCAGTTTGCATATGGAAGCAGGCTGCTGGGTTTTAGATCTCGGTGCAGAATGTATGTATTATAGTCCCTGCAGTAGCTGATAAAGGAAATGCTGCCATAGCAAGATAGAGGAAACATCGCAAACATCTAAGCTTTGGTGACGCAAAATATGCATTATGCAATAAACGATGCATTTTATTGCAGGATGAATCCTAAACAAGGAATTTAAGTGAAAACCCTAGTAATACAATTTTTAGAATCCACCAAATTATTAAGAAATAAACTTACGAAATTTTATTAATTTAAGATGATAAAAACAATGTATCAACCCTTTATTTATAAGGATTTACATGAAAACCCAGTTTAAACAAACTAAATGAGAAAAATAGTACTAAAACTTTAAAAGTGGTTTTCAACTCCTAAATGAATTGGGATGGCTAAAATATATCATACATCACGGCAAAGCTTTGAGTTTCACTCGTCTCGTCGTTCTCTTTTTCGGAATGGTATTATAAACCCAAATCGAAGCTCGAACGCCACACCTGCACTCAGGGACGGATCTGGGTCCAGTCCCCAACCCCATTGAATTTTTTTTAGTAGAATTTTTTTTTTTTTATGTAAAAAAAATTTTCTTGGGTAATTTTATTTCTTTTACGTATTAACCCGGCTTGTAATCCGGTTCTAGATCATTCCCTGTGCACTATTACCTTTTTCTCTTTTCGATCCATTAGGCCATCTATTTTACATCAATCCCAATATCGCATTTACTCTAACCACCACCCACTCTGCTTTAAACAAGTACCAAAAATCCCACTGGAAATGGGGAAAAAAGAAGTCACGAGTCCGAAAAAATGAATTGCCAAGAAAAATATTCATCTCAGAATGCTGTATACTAGATGTAGGGATTCATGGATAGTTGTTGGTATTTCGATGTATGGTATTATGTACATTTAACATGTTATTTCCAGATGTACAAGAGAAACCGTGAAATATGTAATATTTAATCAACTTTGTGCATAATGTATGGGATAAACACAGAGTTCAGCCCTCGAAATTCCTGCAAGATCTTAGGAGTTAACATACAATTCAATTTGAAGTGGAATGATATATCCTAACATGATGTTGGTATCTACGTTCACTTTTCATCCCAAAGGCGCTTTTTTATCCTAAATGGTTGGTTGGGTTTGTTTTGTCAAATTAGAAACTAAGTTCCGTACAAGAGCAATGAAATTTTAGGTAGACTGCAGATATGTCTTGGATGTTTATGTGTGCAATAGTATACAAAATACAAACAGTAGCAGCATTGCATTCTAACTAGTGATTCAAAAGCAATCTGGATTTGTATCTCCAGCTATTAATTAAAGACAATACAAGTCAGATTTCATTGTACAAAGGTTTACACGAGCTCTGTTTGAATAATATTTTCAGAATTTGGAATAATCATGCTAAGTGAAAAGAAACTAGACCCTAATATCTCTTAAGTTCCCAATGTCTGAAAAAATTGGGTGCAAGAAGTAGTAACCATATATACATAAAGCCATCCTATTCAACGAGATTTTGTATGGTATCAGACACTAGCATGCCAATGCTGGCCGGGGCGGGATCAAGAAGTTTTTCCAGTGCGGGTGATAAAATAGTAAATGTATATTTTTATTGAAAGGCACAACATTTTAAGATGTCCATCAAATGAGAACTGATTAATAGAGTAGTTTGCAATATTTTAAAATTACATAGAATTCATGCAATATATCTCATTAATACTGAATATAATGGGCAAACAAAACCAAATGTACTGCTCGCCACATAAAATGTCTCTCCCGTCCCAATGTTGAGTTTGGGAAATGTAAAGCATATTATAAAAGACATGAACACTGACAAATAGAATGAAATCTTCAAATGTCATAGAACTGATCAAAACTATGCAGTAATAGTTAAAAGGGATTTACAGTCACAAGTATATGTGATCGCATTGGAATTAAACAATAAGAAGAATATTCCAACTTCTGTGCTCATTTTGATCATCAAAATTATCAAACTACATTCTCTCTGTCGTCAGGCGTGTATTTGAGAGGTAATGATGAACTAATGCCACTACATTTTAAGAGAAAAAGCTACACCACAACAACAAATTTCCAAACGACAATTGCAGTACTTAATTGAGCATGTGAACATACTTTTTTTTAAAAACATGGGCTGTGGGGTGGCCCAAATTCAATGCAGGCAGCAGGTAAAGGCATTGTGAGGCACCCTTCATGGAGATGTGCCACATTGATAGCCACGTAAAGAAGACGAATAGTATACCAATACAATAACCATTTTAAATTATAGGTATCTACTAAGATATATGCAACCCCAACGCCATTGCCACAAAACACACCACGTATTTTGAACAAAGGAGGGGAAATTGCCCCCAACAAATTAGTCACTTCATAAAACAAATGGGGATCGACCAAATTGACAAAACTAGCTCCTGAATAGTTCAGCATCTATTTGCAGCAAGTTTCCAATAAAACCAACTATATATAGAAAAAAATGAATTTGTAGTGTCAAGTTACCGAGAATATATACAACAAAAGTGATGTAAATCAATTTCTGGGGAGGATGTCTTGTTCACTTGATTGACTACGTTGGTGGGATACCTGTGCCTAATGCCCTCAAAACATGGCAAGTCATTCTTGCAAAACCTTGCACGTAAATTCACGTGGTATTAAACGTTAATTAACCAATGAGAATTTGCTTCGTTATGACACAAGCGATTAGGTCACATATTTTAAAAAAGAATGAAAAACCTTATGTTAGAAGGAATTCTCGATTCTTTTAATTTTCTAGACCTAAGTGTTTGAGTTAATTACATTAAGGGGAGATAAATAAATATAAGGAGATTATGTGTCAATAGGATTTCGGACGTTTTAGAACTAATTTATACGGATATCTGTGGGTCATTTCTTTTGGCTTATTGGAATGGTCAATAGTAATTTTTACGATTTTTTTTTATTATGCCTACCTATATCTCATCTATAAGAAATTCTAATCACTAGACGTGTTCAAGGATTATAAGACTGAAACTGAAAATCAGCTCAACTAAAAATTAAAACACGTCAAATTTGGCTGGGGATGATTAATACTATAAAAAATATGATGGATCAAGAGAACTGTGTCTAGTGCCTTTTGCTAAAATTTCTAGTGGAATGTGGAATTGTCCCATGGTACACCATGCCAGAGTCCCCTAGCATGAATTGTGTTACTGAAAGACAAAATAGAACATTTAAAGACATGATAATGAGTATGATTAGTTATTTTACCTTGCTAGAATCTCTCTTAGAAGAAACACTATAGACCTCAACTTAAATTCTCAATAAAATTCCAAGAAAACCAACTGTTAAGGGGTTACAAGTTTTTTTTTTTTTTTTAAAGATACCACTATTAGGTCAATTTTCGAAATGAAAAATGTATGATTCCTTGAGGATGTAGAGTTTGCGGGGAAAGATAAGGTTTTAAGGATAATGATTTTGTCTTTGAAGAAGGATATGTATATATCACTTCTATTACAATTGTCAATTATCAGGATCAGTGACAAATTCTTACTCTAAATCTTGTTCAATAAATAATTTTGAATCAATATTAAACCAGGTAATACTCAGGTTGCTAAGGGAGACTATTTTCAATCCATGCCCCAAAGATAAACTTAAAGAAAAAGAAAATACAAAAAATTCTTTGTACTCCAATAATTGGAAATTTAATGTATACTGAGGTTTGCATAGGTCTGGATATGGCATTCATTGTTTGAATGTCAGGCGGATATTTAAGTAACTTTAGGATTGTTATTTGAAAAACAATCAATTAGATTATTCGGTATTTATAGAGAACTAAATATCACATAATCACTTACAGAAAATTAGACCAATTGGAGATCATATTGGAGATCATTAGATATTCTGATTATGGAGTGTAAATGCGGGATTTTGTTACTGGTCTATACATTTTGGATTGATTTGAAAGACTTATTCTATGTAATGGTACCAAACGGGCCGAGCGGCTGATTATGAATTATAAATGCGAAATTTTGTTACTAGGCTGCACATTTTGGATTATTTGAAAGACTTATTCTATGTAGTAGTGGCAAACGGGCCGAACAACTCGTTCGCTCGGCCGCTCAGCTTGTGGGCAGCTCGGACTAGTCGGGCGACTCACCCACATGCGAGCAGCTTGTGGACGAGCCAACGAGCTCTCTCGCCACGAGCCGCTAGCGGGCTCGTCCAAGATGGATGGTTTATCTTTTTAAAAAAAAAAAAAAAGCTTATCTTAAAAAAATAACGAGTTAGACAGCCGAAGCTCGACTCGACCCACGAGCCAAGAGCTCACGGACCAAGCCGAGCTCGGCCCACAACGGGCCAAGCTCTAGCACATACGGGCTGAGCCGAGCCACCTCTAATTCTATGACAACATCAGTCTTGTATTTCAACAGGAGCCTGATGATGTCAAACTTTATAGACATTAAACTCCTAGTTATCAAAAAAATAATTCAGAGTGTCCAGGTTTATGTAGAATATATTAGGACAAACTCTATAATTGCAGATGCGCTTACTAATGAGCTATCACCGAAGATCTTTCATGACCATAGTGCTTACATGGGTGTTGTATTTTTTGATGATATGTCATTTAGTGAGAGAGTGTAATCGAATGTTGTTTATTTTAGACACATATTTTGATCCATGGATATTCAATTTATTTCAAGAATAAAGTATTCAATTCTATTTTATTCTGATTAAAGTCTTTGGTTTGATTTCATTAAAAAATAAGGTAGGACCAATTGAAAATATGCATGTTTAGATCACATGACATGTAATTTCCATACTACACATCCATACTTGATCTATGTTATTTGATTGTATTGATAAACGTGACATTTGGTGGGTTTAGTTATGATACTTAAAACGACGACGGCTTTAATCCAACATTAATATAATTAATGGACGAAATTGTTCGAATATACTTTTGGTTATGATGGCAAAATTTTTGACGTCATAAGGTTATACATATTTATCAGGAACATATGACTCAAATGGGAGATTATTGAGTTTATTAATTTGTCATGTGAGCCTACATATATAACTAATTGCGTATAAGACTATATTAAAGTTGAGCCCAATTAAAGTGACATAATAAAGAATTAAATTGTTGGACTTAGGGAGTCTAAATAAAGTGTGGGCCAGATTAAATGTGTAAAGGCCAAATTCCTTGAAAATTGTATTTAATGAAGGACGAAATACTTATGGATATATATAGGGTTATGATCTGCAATTCATATGTAACTTTTTATTTTTTATATCATCTCATCAACACAATAATTAATAGAGAATGCATATTGAAAGAGAAGATCAAAAACCCACAATTAGGAATCAAGAAGAAAGATTGGAGCAATTAAATTGAAAAACAAAACAATCAAAATTATGGAGCAAAACGCCGAAATCAAAATTAAAAACTAAAAGAGCTAATAATCAAAATTCAACATTCAGAATCAAGATCTGGTATTAAAGCATCATTTCCAAACAATTAAGGTATGTTCCGTATTATTAATTTTCTTGATAATTTGACATAAATGATTTTGACAATAATGCAATTAGATTTTAAAGTTTTATAAAATTTAATGTTTCAAAATTCTCATATCCGCGAGAGTAAGAAGCTTAATTTCTCTCAAAGTCCAGTCCCAATTTTCTTTATAGTCACTTCTTCCTTAGTTTCAGCATTCGTCACACAGTTGCCACAAGTACAATAAAGTTAAATCATTTCCAGAAATCGTTCCAATTTACTTCAATTAAAACACAACATTGTATATGGTATAGTAACCCAGAAAGCACAAGCCAGCAATTGAATTCTATAGCTAAAACGAGCATTCCGATTCAAACAATAAAGTAATAATTAAAGGGAATTTTTCATAAATATCACTAAATTTGAAAAGTACTATAAAATTTGTCATTTTTACTAATGGTGCTCAAAAATGTCATTTTTTGGATGAAAGGTCTAATTTACCCTTCATAACACTTTTTTAGGAGCATTTAATGCACATTATTGCTTGATTTGAATGTCATTAATGCTATAATGTGGTGATTTAATTTTGTACTATAAACATTTGATATATGTATTTTATATATTGGGTAATATGAATTTGTTAATAAAAAAAGAAAAAATATTTTGAAAAGTGAGCATAAATAATTTTTTTTCTAACATTAACAAACCCTAACTTTCTAACATTCTTCTACGTTCCTTCATCAAGAAGACATTACTATTAGATTCAACATCCATTTTGAGAGGTTATCATATTCCCTTTTTTTTTTTTTTTTGTATGTTATAACTTACTACTACTTTGTAATATTTATTTAATATGGTCAAGTTTATTAGAAATTTTCGAAATTATTATTCATTGATTTGTTTGGTTTTTCAAATCTTTTGGAGTAAAGATACTAATATCAATTACAAAATATTGTGAAGGATTCCATATTTAATGAAATATGAGTTATTTATTGAAAGGATGTTGTCATATTATAGTTGAAAATTCATTGTAACCATTAATGTTTTGAAAAAAAAATTCAATCAAACCCAATAAATGTTTTGAAGAACTCTTTAATGATTTACTGTGGAAATTATTTGGGAATAAGGTCTGTCATTCGGTAGTCTAATATTGATGAACACACTTAGTTCAGCATCAAATTTGACATTTAGAAACCGTCGGGCCAGACATTTCAACCGTTGTACTCGACATTTGAAAACTCTCGGGATAGACATTTGAGCTGTCGAGTTCGACACTTGGAAACTGTCGGGATAGACATTTTAACTGTAGGTTTGAATTTTTCTATTGTACGCATTTAATATCCGAATGTGTCACTTTCATGCTATTAAATGTCGATATATTGATTGTGCAGAATTCTTACCATTTCCATCTCAACTTTTCAGGTATGAGTAATCATTTGAGATTCATTGTGTCGCATGGGAGAAAGTTTGTTCAAGTGGATGATGAATGGAAGTGGAGAGTGGACAAAACCACTTCAATTGTAGTGCTGATAAGTATCACCCTAGCCGAACTTGTGTTACAGTTGAAGGACAAACTTGGTATTCATGATCCTCGCACTCAAATTTAATTGAAGTTCAAAGTCTCGAACATGAATATAACTCTGGCTAAAATACGTGAAAATGAATATTTAAATTAGTACATATTAGTTCATAAGGAAACTGCTCTATGCATTAATATTTTGGAAACCGAGCTTCCAATTGTTGATATGGGGAGGGATGCAAATTTCCAAAATCCTTCGTTTGTCGTGGAAGATGTTCATCGAAACGTATAACATGATGAGGTCGATCAAATGCAAAGTGTCTCAAACGATAATGCACCCGGAACATTAATTTTTTATATTAAGCCTACACCGCTAGATGAGATCTTGGATAACCCATTAATCTACGTTCACACTTGATGAGCAATCAATTAATTAGACAAAATTAGTTATAGGAATTAATCATGTAGAAATATTACTACGGCATAGTGGTTTATTAGACATCATATTTCATTATATGTAGATAGTTCAACTGTCGATTTCGACAAATTGTATGAGTAATTCTCGACAGTTCATTGCAAATGAGTAAAGTAGATTGAAAATTTAAGCGTAACGGATATTCGGATACACACCATTATGTACATATGTTACCACGTGAATCCTTGACAGAAACTAGAAACCATATATATAGTCGATCACCAAAGCATAAAATAATCGCAAAATTAATAAACTCAACTATGTTACCATCGAATTCCCTCAACGTTTACCAAAATGAAACATTTGTGTGCATCACTACTAGGAACGGTAAAACAAATCTAAAGTAAAAATCTACACAAAAATACTATCACGATATGTTTCCATTTTGAAATAAACACAAAAGTATTATCTCGTCATTAACTACTCAAAACAACAGCTATGCTATTCTTGAGATTATGTGAATATTTTCCCTAGTTAACTCCTACATTGTATCCGATATGTTGCTTCATTTAATGTTGCTTGACTCTTTCTGCTCCCCCTTGTGAATTGAGTTTCGGTCGATGCAGCAGGCACTCAAACACGTGTCGAGTGTCACCTATTTGTGTTAACGTCATCGTCACCTTGAACGGGTGTGGTTGATGCCAATGGTACATCAGTGTGTACTCCTATACAAATGTGGTTTGTGTCGTATTAGTTACCAAAATTTAATAATGGAAGAAAATAACAAATTCTACCAACATTTGAAGTATAACATCGAAATGATGCATTTGTTTTCAACTAAACTTACTTAACGTAAAATATTAGAATTTGACATTGTATAACTTCTCCATTACGAAATTTACCATCCGCATCCATTACGCTCATGCATAGGGAACTTCATAAATGTCCGGATATGTACCCTCCGAGTCGATACCTTCATACGAAACAATCAAATTTCAAATGACAAGGTTAAGAAATCCAAACAGTAGGGAAATTGCTTTTTTAAATGAAAATAGTAACACATACCAATCGCCTCCTTTACCCCACTAGCCAATGAACCCTCTGGTAGTTTGGGTTATCGCCTTTTGGGTTGACATCTTCATACAAAACAATCAATTTTGAAATCATAAGGATAAGAACTCCAAAAAATAGGACAAATGCTTTTTAAATTAAAGTAGTAACACATACCAATCCTCTCATTTACCCAACTAGCCGATGGACCCTCCAGTAGTCCGGACAAGCACCTTTTGGGTCGGTGCCTTCTCCATCTAGAACGACAGTTTATCTCTACATATGGTTCCATAACTGTGACATTTATATTTCATGAAGTAATAATGGTGCTCAGATGATGATATATCATACATTTCAACCCCAAAAACCACACGTAGAATAAAAGCTTAAGAAAATTTGGTTTACGGAACCAACTGTTGAGATAAGTGAGTCAACTGTAGAGAATTTCAGAGTCTAGCTATCGAAAAAGATTGTTCATCTCGACCGATGATTCCATTACTATCGGGATTGACATTTACATTTCATATTGGTTTTCCAAGACATGAAGGGTCGGGTTATGACAAACATGATGAGTGTTATACTCATAACTTCAAATAGCACTACTTTTCATGTACTCAGCCATAAGTTGTACACGTAAATGCAAAGATATTTCTAAGAATGAAAATAGAATGATCCAACACCTAAACAACATACAAATAACCCTACATAATTATATAAGACGTGCATGCATGCTACAAATTGCAAAATAGCCAAGCTTATTTGTGCATAGTTGACCAAAGCATGCCTCAGTTCAATCTTGACTCATTTCAAAAACTCAAAAATTAAACCCAAACTGAAATTACATAGTAATGACCAAGAACTATTATTTACATGAAAGAAGAGTGAAAAACATATTTATAAAAAATAAATTCATAGATAACTTACATAAACCCTAATGTTAGCATTTTCGTAGAACTAGAAAAATAGATAACACAAATCGAAAAATAAGGCATTTTGTACCAATCCAGGGTAAAAATGCAAAGAATAAAAGGCAAACACCTCCAAATTTGAATAATCAGAAGACAAGAGCAAAAAATGCAAAATGAAAGAGAAAAAGCAAACCTCGAGAGATTAATGGTGATCTTCGTCAGCTGTGGACTGATTAACGGTAGTCGTCAACGACATGGGCTATTAACAATTTGAATGAGAGAGAGGAGACTAAGGGGTTAGTGAGTGCTTGAATGATAGATTGAGTTGTCTTTTTTGTTTTTGGTTTTGGTTTTTCACCTTTTTGGTATTTTTTTTTTTTAAGTTGAGTTATTTGGATGTGACATTTCTTTCATTTTTTTGTACAATTTTTCATGTAGTCAAATCTAAGGATATGTATGGCATTTGAATTCTCTAGATAGGCAAAAATGTCTAAAAATGACAATTTTGCAAAGACATTTAAAAAGTGACATTTTTGAAAATACAAAGCCAAAAAATGACATGAAGTGCAATTTCCTTATAATTAAAACAAGGCTCTAAGCGTCGTGACCGATGGGAGTAACGGGAGGGGAGTATTTGGAGGGGATCTCAAAGAGATTGCCGAGGATGTTGTACTGATTGTATTTTCCGCCAT
>CAIGRP010052452.1:0-21989 GCA_903798385.1 Fraxinus cuspidata
AGTATAATTCACTAAAATCGATTTATCATCATTGTCCGAGATTTATTGGATATCAAAACCCCCAACATCTTCAAATTCTTATATTCGAACTTTCATTAACTAGTACATTTCGTTCTTGATATGTTCGATCAAGGGAGGGAGCCTTCCTAACCATTGCTACACAATCGGCGATGAGATCATGATGGTGTGTTAGGTGGCGATGAGATTTCGATGGTGGTTATGACGGTGGTGTGCAGTGATGGAGACCGACGGTGTTAGGTGTTGATGGATAGAAATAGCTGCACGACCACTGTCCAAGTTGATGAAAATGAAAAAAAAAAAAATTAGAAAATTTACTTTTAGATCTACACCGTTGTCCAGTACCAACCACCGAACACCATCCACCACCAACAACAGTCGTTATACACTAAAAATGGTGTGTATGCTTGACTCTCTCGATTTTGAGGGTCATTCGACTCTTTACTTTTAAGAGCTATGTCGATCATAAGCTCTACTTACCCGTAAGTGATGTGATTTTAATTATCTGAAATCTTAAATCCTACACGTAAGAAGACAATTAAGATGACAAATTAATTAAAATTATCTAACTGTCACATCATTGCTTGTGAGTAAGCAATGTTATGAATAACATTTTTCCTACTTTAACTTTTACGTATAAAGAATTTGTTAGACCAGTTAAATAAAAATTGACTCCTATAAGTCCCTGTTTAGTGGCTAATCTTTGGAAAAATATTATTTTGAATAGTGAATTTTTGGAGAATATGTGGTTACAAAGTAAGGTAAATTTTTTATTTTACGTGTAGAATATTTTATTGTATAGATGTGTAGTTGAAAATGAATATGTGGGAAAAAAAAATTAAAAGAATGAGAAACAAATATGAGCTAAATAAAATGATGTGAGAAATAAAGATCGTGTTAGAAATGATCTTACCACTTTTATCTTACATTTCCTCCCATATTATTATCTAGTCTATACCAAAGTCTTGTTGATAGAAGTTTTATTTGACACCAACTTACCTTTCATAATTGATTAAACAAAAAGAAAATACCTGTGGTCAAATTGAAATAAGGAAATTTGGAAGAAATATACAAATACACAATTAAAGCATTTTTGACATTCGGACTTTGCGAGCAGCGATTAAACTGAATTTAGGAGAAAAATTTCTTCTTTACCCAATATCTTGTTTGAGCTTCATTTTGTCAAAAACTTATTTTTTTAGAACTCACTTTCAACTATACATTCTCCAATAAAATAATTTTACACGTAAATCGAAAAAAAAAATTTAACTACACATTCTTTAAAAAAACACTATTCCAAAATACATTTTTTTCCCCCTAAAATGGGGCTCAAACAAGGGCATATATGATTTGAGGGTTTGAATGGAAAAATTGTAAGCTTAGTTGTTCTTGTACACTTTGTAGGTAAAAAGAGTAGAAATTGGTGGGTGAGGTAAAATTTGTTGTATTATATTTCTTATGAAACTTTGGAGGTATGGTGAGTAAAATTTTATATGACTCTACAAATTTTCATATAATGGAAAGCTTCAACAATTAATAAGTTTCTCATCTTTTTATATTTTGCTACCTGATATTTTTCTCCAGTGAGCAAATAAAGAAAATTTGCAATTTTCAACCGACCCTAAATTTAGACACAAACTCCTTGTCATCTCAAACATAGAAAAGATTGTCTTCATGACCATGAGCTATTTGTTATTGTCATCTCCTTGTAATAGTTTATTAGCAATCAACGACCCAAATTTCACTAATTGAACCAATCGTATCATTTTTCTACTAAAAACATATTTTCTTAGTTCATATTGTTCTCTAAAAAAGTGAAAAAAAAAATTAAGAAATGGCCAAAAACTTCTCAAATATTATATGAAGTTTAGAGGTACTACACTAGCATACAAGTACTAAGTTCCGAAGTTATGCATTAGGATTGACTTGATGCCTAATACGTACAAGAACACTTCATAGACAACAAGATAAACATACACAAGTCTTTACCTCAACTAACCTAGAAAGGACTCTACTATTACATGACAAATTCTACTCTTAAGATATGTTTTACTCAGTATATACAAGTGGTGGGCCTCTAAACATATACAATACAAATTAGTCGATAGAAATCTTATCAATCGCTTTCTCAGTATATTCATGAGCTATAATAAGCATTAAAGTATATTACATCAATCCTCGATCTTGAGTGTCTAAGATTTAGCTCCTCTTTGGTGTAACTAAAGATCAAATTTTTAGTAAATTTTGATAAAAGTTATTGAAATGTGATGTAATTAAAAGTCGATAAAAGTTGTGGATCTCATGAAATGTGCTATTAGAATCAATTGTTAGCTTTAAATTATATTTTTATTAATGTTTTGAGTTACACCAAACAAGAATTTAGTTTTTATTGTGTTGTATATTCTTCTGTAAACTTAATTTTAGAAAACGACCAAATTTCAGTGTCAATTATATAAATGAAGAAAATTGGCATTGAATATATAGAATTAGACTGATTCTTGGTCCATTTACTAGAGGCCAATTTTGCTTCGTTATTATACCCTTGACTTTATAATTGTCACATCAATAATTATTCTAGCTATAAAATATACACTCGCATTGAAAATTGCACGGTTCATTCTTTAGTAACATGTCATATAGTACACGATTATCTATAATATATTAAATTATATAACATCAAGTGAGAATATTTTTTGCACGATTCGAGACTTACTATAATTCAATTATTTCAATAATATCTTACTTTTAGTTTTTCAAAATATTGATAAATTCATTTCACATGTACACTTTCATTAATATATTATTTCCCTATTATTAATTCTCAATTAATTAACATTCACATTCATTTAATTAATCATTATCTTTATTTATGCATTTCAATGTTATTAATTCTAATTATAAGTTAATTATAATTTCACATTTAAAAATGTATTTCATTATTCACGTTCATGTATGCTAATTAACATCCAAATTCATTTTTTAGATAATTATAGCTATACTATAATTCAATTATTTCAATAATACATTTTCATTTTTCAATATATATTTAATTTATTTAACCATTTAGTTACCATCAATATATATATATATGCATATTTGACAAATTCATTTCACATGTATTCTTTCATTATGTATGAATTTTCTATTATTAATTCTCAATAATTTACATTCACATTCATTTAATTAATATTCATATTCATTTATGCCTTTCAGTATTATTAATTCTAATTATAAGTTAATTAAAATTTCACATTCAAGAATGCATTTCATTATTCAAGTACATGCATGCTAATTAATATCCAATTTTATTTAATTAAAATTAAATATCATATCAAGTGAGAATCATTTTTAGACGATTTAATCCTACTATAATTCAATTATGTCAATAATACACTATTTTTTCTTTTTCAATATATAGTATTTAATTTATTTAACCATTTAGTTATCATCAATATATATGTGCATTTGACAAATTCACATGTGTACTTTCATTAATGTATGAAATTCTTTTTTATTAATTCTCGATTAATTACCATTCTCATCCATTTAATTAATGTTCATCTTCATTTATGCATTTTAGTGCTATTAATTCCAATTAGAATTTAACATTCAAGAATGTATTTTATTATTTACATCCACATATGCTAATTAACATCCAATTTTACTTAATTAAAAATTAAATAAATAATTTAACAATCATTATAACGTATATATTCTCTGATATTAATTTTAAATTAATTAACATTCACACATATTTAGATATTACTTTTACAACACTTATAAAACATTTCATAATACATGCAACGTTGACTAAAGTAGTTATAAAAGGAATATACAAATCATTGACAGTTCATATATGTATTGACAGATTTCCTATACATAGTCTAATTGGCAGATAGCGTAATGGACAAATGATGACAAGTGTAAATCATGCTAATCTCCTTATTCGACCCCTCAAAATTAATGTGCCATCAGCAACAATAATTTTGTTCCACAGAAAATGAATTTGAGATCGCACTAAAGGTTTCATCATCAAATCTGCTAGC
This sequence comes from Fraxinus cuspidata, assembly GCA_903798385.1. Taxonomy (NCBI): domain Eukaryota; kingdom Viridiplantae; phylum Streptophyta; class Magnoliopsida; order Lamiales; family Oleaceae; genus Fraxinus; species Fraxinus cuspidata. The sequence continues at coordinate 4,065 of CAIGRP010052452.1, forward strand.
TGATCGCAAGTGTGAATATGTGCAACCTGCAAGCGATCACGATGGACATAATCACAAACAAAGTGAAGTTCTATCGCAATGTTTTTCATTACGGAATGCATCACATGATTGAGACTAAATTGTTTAGCACCCATATTGTTACAAAAGAGTAACGGGGCACCAAGCTTGACACCAAGTTCATCAAGGGGAGATTGAATCCATGCAATAAATTGAAGACAGTAATAGCCAAGCTTGATATTCAGCATCGATAAACAAGTAAGCCACAACCTTTTATTTTTTAGTACACCAACTAATGGGGTTATTGTTGAGAAAAATAATATACATTGTAGTATATTTTCTATCATCAAGATTATTATACAAAATCTTTCAATATCTTAACAGATCGACTAATACATAAAAAATTATTACAGACTCGAAAAACCAGCCACTTGACATCAAAACTTAAATCAACCTTAGGCTCAGAATATTGTACATGTTTGTATCAACAGAGATGCTACATATTCAACCAATAATCCTCACAGAGACCAGGCGAGTTGCAGTCTCTTCTATGAACTAGAAGACCTCAACTCCACCACAACTGATTCACACTCCCACAGAAAGAAGAACACTCAGACTTTTATTTTCAACAAGAAATTCGAAGAATAATCCAACCAAAGAATGAAGATGAAACATGGAGATTAATGCAGAACCCTTCGAAGAAAACCCTTTATATAGAAGATAAAAGGAATCGAATGAAAAATTTGGGTTGAGATACACACAAAGCATTATATATATATAAACACACACACTATTCAGTTCCACCGTAGATCAGGAGGAGGGAGATCAACGGCTTAGAGTGACTTGTAACTTCTCAGGAGACTTAAAGTCGCAAAACTGAAATGCGAGTTTAGAACCCGGGTTTTGATATTGGGCAGGGTTTCACTGGGCCTCTTCATAAGAAATTATTGGGCAATAGCAAGTTAGGCCGAAGGCCATTTTCATCATCGCCTAATATATATGGATTGGGCCTGTCATCACAATCCAATAGATCTCCACCTTGATTTCGTGGTAATATAGGCAACTTATAGCCTAATCTAGTTATCCAACAAAGCAACCACAACTTGCATGCATTTCCCAAAGATTTCATCAAGTTTCAGTGCCTGCACCAATTTAAACGTAACCAGCATCATTGTTCAACATTTGTAAACATGATTTAAACTTGGTAAGAGGTAGTATCTTTGTCTCCATAACAGATAGGTTATATTGTCTAGCTATTTTCTCAAGAAGCAAAGCTTTTTTAGCAACAATGTCTCTTATAAAATACATTTTAACATTAATATGTTTGGTTTTTTCAAATGCTTGATTTTTACACAAATGTATAGCACTTAGACTATCTGAATATACAGCAACATGATTCTTAAGCTTATTTATTTTAGATAATAGGCCTTTTAACCACAAAGCTTCTTTTACAGCTTCAGTAGTAGCAACATATTCAACTTCCATTGTAGATAGTGCAACAATAGGTTGAAGTTGGGATTTCCAACTCACACGTGTTCCACACAAAGTAAACATATAGGGAATAGCAGACTTTATATTATCCGTCTCACCAGCAACATCCGAGTCTACAAAACCCTTAAGTACTACACCCTCTTTAAAGGCATTAAAAGATAAACCGAAATGTGAGGACCTCTTCAAGTATCTCAACAACCACTTTAAAGCAGTCCAATGTTCAAGTTCAGGGTTAGCCATAAATCTGCTATGTGTACTTATAGCACGAGCAACATCAGGTCTAGTGCAAACCATAGCATACATCAATGACCCCACGACATTAGCATAAAGAACTTTTCCCATGTATCTAATGTCATATTCATCTATAGGACATTAATCTTTACTTAATTTGAAATGACTAACAAAGGGTAGAGAAACATATTTAGAGTTAGACATGGCAAATTTCAACATAGTCTTTTCCAAATAGGCAGTTTGTTTCAACATTAGTGTCTTATTAGACCTTTTTCTAACAATGTAATTTCCAAGGATTCGTTTTGTATGTCCTAAATCTTTTGTTTCAAATTCAGAACATAATAACCTTTTTATTTCATGTATCACAAATAACATGGCCAATCAGCAACATGTCATCCACATACAGAAGCAAATAAACAGTCACAGCATTTTCATCATTTCTTTTGAAGTATGAACAATTACTAAATGCACTTTTAACAAAACCTACTGATGTAATAAAAGTGTCAAACTTTCGTACCATTGTCTAAGAGATTGTTTTAAGCCATATAAGGAACTTTTCAAGAGACATACATAATTAGATTTAGTTTTTTCAATAAAATTCTGTGGTTGCTTCGTACAAATCACTTCATCTAAGTTACCATATAAGAAGACTGTTCTAACATCCATTTGTTAAAGTTCAAGATCATAATGAGCAACAAAAGCAAGTATAATTCTTATTGTAGTACACTTAACAATAGGTGAAAATGTTCATTATAATTAATCCCATGCTTTTGGGTAAAATATTTTGCCACCAATCTAGCCATAAATCTAAGAGGCAACTTCTTAGTATCACCTTCCTTAATATTATAAATCCACTTGGTAGCTAATAGCTTCCTCATAGATTTTTGGTTCCTTAAATACTGAATCTTTCAATGAGAGAACGGTAAGAGAAAGGTAGTCTCTATATCTAGAAGACTCTCTAATCTCTCTCCTAGCTCTATCTCTAATTGATAGTCGTCTAGTACCTCATGTTGATTCTCTGCTTCCTCTTGAATAATATCTTCTCCCACATTATGAGGATTGAAACGTTCTCATTTTCTTCCTCCACCTATTCTTCATCAATAGGTTCAGGTGAAGGACCAAGTTCTACCTGTAGCTTGGTCTCACCATTCTCACCATCATCAGAAGCTCTGTTTGAGTCATCACTTCTCAAACAGGGCATGTCAGCTTCTTTAAATGTAACATCCCTATTGGTAATTATTTTGAACACCTTTAAATCCCTTATCGACAATCTGTAACCCTTTACCCCATCATGATAACCCAGAAAATACATATCTATGCTCTAGTTCTAGTTTTTCAATATTTTGATGTGAATAGACAGCACACCATAAGATCTTCAAATGGGAATAGTCTGGTAATTTACCAGACCACAACTTCTCAAGTATCTTGTCATCAAGAGCACTAGATGTAGTTCTATTCACCATATATGAAGATGTCATTATAGATTTTCTCCATAAAACTTTAGGAACACCAGAGTTAACCATCATGCATCTAACCTTATCTAAACGGGTTATGTTCATCCTCTCAACAACTCCATTTTGCTGAGAGGTATAAAAAATAGTCTCGTGCCTCTTAATCCCAACTTCTTTGCAAAACTAATCAAATAGAGTATTGCAAAATTCCAAACCAATGTCAGTTCTAAGGACCTTAATTTTTTTACCAGTTTGATTTTCTATTAATAAATTCCAAGTTTTAAACTTCTCTAAAGTCTCAAACTTGTGTTTCAATAGGTAACTCTATACCTTTCTAGAGTAATCATCAATCAAGGATAAGAAAATACATATTTCCTTCTGAAAATTACGTAGTTCGCTAACAAGTTTGACCTTACGTACGAAATTATTCTATTAAAAGTAACAAGTCACTTTTTAATAGTTTCTAGATAATTAACCATACAATTCATTTATCATATATTTGAATACCGCAGTTTATAATATGGAAAGCAATAAAGAACGCCAATAATTGATGACGGAGAAACCCAACTAGGTAAAAACTCTAGGACCAAGCCAGTTACCTCCACAAGAGACAATCCAAACTAGTTCCACTAGCTGTTGTAAACCCTGCAACTCCAAGATATATTGTTCTTCCAGACTAACGATTTGCTACCATAGATACTATATAACCCACTTGCTAGATCTCCAAATCTACCTCATGTAGCTTCCAAGATCCTCCGTAAATTCCAGACTCACAATCTTCTGCACACATCTCTTCTAAGTGGATACCCAGGAATCACCTATTCATGTTCTTCTTCATGCGCTTGTAGTCCAACCTCTCTCAACCTCCAGCAACTTCTAAAGTCCAACTGAGAAAGTGTTTCCTAAGAATGTTTAGGAAGTAGGTATTTTGGATTCTTTAATCTAATGTTTTCCCAAATGTGTGGTTGTATGAAATCAAGAGCAAAAGGATGAAATCAACGTATGAATAGACTCTTGAATATGTTATAGAGAAGAGGCACAATAGACAACCCACTCAATTTGGAGTATAAGCTTGGGTATTTATAGGAGAAGGTAAATAAGTTGAATGGGCCGAAAAAATTCTTCAAAATAGCAATTATGGTTTTTCGAATCGACCTTTCGCTCAAGTGATAGCCGACGACAGGCGAGCGACAACGATTCTGTTTTTATCGTTCGAGCAATGTCCAAGCGATAGGCTAGCGAAAATGCGGCGTCTTTTTTCTCCTCTTTTCATACTCGAACCCTAAACCTCATAACCCAATTTATACAAATTGTACTCTAAGTCCTTGACTTTTACAATAAGTTACAAATTAGTCAATTGTCCACAAAATCGTCAATACCAAAAACCTAACACCTTCTTTAATAATAGTAGATGAGGGACCCCAAATCTTGTATTGAAATGCAGCATGTGTTGCTTCCCAAAGTACAATTTTTGCAAAAAAGAACTTTAGTTAAACTGGCATTTCCAAAAACACTTTTTTTTAATAAAGGATTTGGAGACCCTTATCACTAACATGAGCCATTCTTATGTGCCACTTTAAGGTAGCATCAAGTTCTGCATTGAAACACTCAACATAAGACTCAAACATAACTTCAGCTTTAGTGACATAGATCTCATTCCTCTTACAGCATTTGAAAATGACAAAGGAACATTTCATCACTTTCAACTAATCATTTCCATATATTATATATATATATATATATATATATATAATCATTATCAAATTTAATTGTCACATTATCAATGCCCTCTACTCTACACGCTATGTTATTACCCATAACAACCTCTCCCCATTAATCCTCTTAAAACCTTCAAACCAATGTTTCTTAGAAGTCATATGGAAACTACAGCCTGAGTCTAGAATCCACTCCTGGGTTTGATCTTTATTATCTGCAACATTTGCAGTAATAAGATTAGAAGTAGGCTCAGTGACAACATACACATCTACAATAGTGGGAACTAAGTTTCAACAACATTTTCTCCATCAGTACTTTTTTCCTTCTATTCATTTTTTCTATTATAATCTTTAATGAAATTGTCTGTTTTACCACACCTATAACACTTCTTATTTCTTGTTTTAAATTTTGACACGCATGTTCCCTTGAATTTCTTCTTATTATTACTTCCTTGATTATTCTTTCGTGGTTACCTCTATACCTTGTCTGAGGCCTACCCCTAACAAGTAGATTCTCAGGACCACTAGCATGCCTCTCAGCTTTGAGTTCTAGATCTTTGCTTCTAAGGGAATTAATGGCAATATCAAGGGTCAAGGTGTCCTTACCATATTTTATGGCAGTTTTAACATCCTTACATGTTTCAAGAATAGAATTAAGAAGCACAATAGCTTTGTATTCTCCATAAACCTTATCACCAGTATTTGTGATATCTTGAACTAATTTGTTAAAGGTATCAAGATTATCATCTAAATCTTGAATCTATCTTAAAATTGAAAAATCTTTCCAACAAGAAAAATTTGTTAGGTACAGATTTGACTAAGTATAGCTCCTCTAATTATCCCACAAGGCATTGGCATTATCTAACTACCCCACTTTCATCAAAACTTGATCACACAAATGCAAAATAATGGAAGTGTAGGCAAGTTCATCAGCTTCATTTTTCTGGTCAGCTGTCATGGTTTTACGATATTATTATGTTATAGCTTTGGAGATTTTTTGCTGAACTAATACACCTCTTTTTTTTTCTTTTTTTTTTTTTTGTGCCAAATGGAAAAAATCCCTTTTTTCCATTAAAAATTCCAAATTCAAAAGTAGTAGTTGTCATAGTTTAATGCCTTTAAAAAATAACACAAAGTATTTCTTTTGAAAAAAGTACAAATCAAGATAGCTAATCACAATAAAAAAGAATTTTAACCTTCACAGAAAACAAATTTCTGCCTCAAATTCACTGATGAAGCAAAGAAAAAGCAGTAATCATACAAATATGTACTAATGTAACATAGAATTACAACTTAATACCAAAGAAGAACACCTAGATTGTACTACACAAATACAACAAATAGAATCAGAATGATTCTAAGTGCAGGGAATAATAGGCTCAAAGAAGATGACAAGTATCAATAGTACACACCTGATAAGCTCAAGTTTACCAGGATTCCGTGAGAATCAAGTTTTCATGTCAAGGCTCAACTTAGATATACAACGTTAGCACAGAATGCAAGAGATTAATCACCAATATAGATCAATTGCAGCAGGTAAATATGTAATATCCAATATCAAAGCAATAGCATGTAAAACAAGTATATAAAAGTAGGGTGTATAGACCAGGGTTTAAGAATCACAAACCAAAGCGATGGTCTAAAATATGACCACTAAACCACTAGATCTTGGTACGATATTTTGAAGAAACAATCATTGCATGTTATGGTTCACCAGAAGAGCATCAAGAATTGAGAGTTTGACCACACAAACCCAAAATTTAGGTTCATTTTTCAAATCGAGTAGAGAGAACACGGTCTTAACACCAATACCATTTTTAGAACATAGATCCGTAATCTCGAACACCAAATCGTACCAAAATAGATCTAGGGTTTACACAGATTTTAATCGAACAAAGGAACACCACTGAAAATAGAACCTAGGCTTTGATATTGGGCTGGATTTCACTGGGCCTCTTTAGAAGAAATTATTGGGCAATAGCAAGTCGGCCTGAAGGCTATTTTCATCATCGCCTAATATATATGGATTGGATCTGACATCACAATCCAACAAAGGTCACCACCCCAATCAGCATTAGAGTAGCTACGAAGAATTGGTGTGGTTTGGTGGCGAAGTAGGAGACCAAAGTATATAGTATACTTGACATATCTTAGGAGTCGCTTAATAGCCTGCCAATGAGAAACAGTTGGTTTATACATGAAGTGTGCCAAACGAATTACAATAAAACCAATATCAGGCCATGTAAGTGAGAGGTATTGCAGTGAGCTAATTGTATGACTATATTCAGTAGTAATATCACAACCTATTGTACCGTCAAAGAGCATGAGTTTGGTGGTGGTGGTGGTTGTGGTAGACATGGAAGTCTGGACTTCCCGAGCACCATCCATCTTAAGTCGAGTTAACAAATCATGTACATAACAATTCTAAGATAGAAATAAGACCTCTTTAGCAAAAATAACCTCCACCCCATGAAAATAGTGCAGATCACACAACGTCTTGAGAGAAAACTTGTCACCCAAAGGGTTGACAACATGCTACAGAAGACTGGTGTGATTACCGGTTAAAATCAAATCATCTACATAAACCAGAATGTAGAATTGAACCCCATTTTGGTTGAATATAAACAAAGAACTATCAAACGTGGAAACCGTCTATGTATTCATTAGATGTCCTTAAATGATTGGATATCTTAGATATGATTCATATAATTTCAACAAACATTTTCAATCATTTAAGAACATTTAATAAAAACATAAATTGGTGCTAAGCACGGGTGGAATAGAATGATATTATTAAAGAGGTTGCAATAGTAAAGAAATTTGGCCCCTATTTAAGCACCATTTTCAAGAATACATTTCTTTAAAACTCATTTTCAACCACAAATTTTTTCATAAAATAATTATACTTGTATTTCAAAAACTTTTACTTATTTTTTAATCACACAATCTCTAAGAAATTACTATTTCATAATATATTTTACCCCAAAAATGAGAATCAAATAGGGGCTTGGTAGACAATATGTGGCAAGATAGATGCTCCTAGGTCACGTTTGCAATTGTAGGGGAAATTTTCTAACTTGTAATTCTTGTAAACACACATTTTATTTTCTTTGCGTACATATAATTTGAGGGTTTAAATGGAAAATTTATTAGCTTAGTTGTTCTTGTTCTCTTTGTAAGTTAAAAGAGTAAAAATTGGTGGGTGAAGTAAAATTTATTGTATTATTTTTCTTACCCAAGTTTGTTGAGTGAAATTTTATATGATTCTACGAAGTTTTCATAAAGGTGGAAAGTTTTAGCAATTTGTAAATTTAGGGTGTGTTTGACCTACATTATTTTGGAAGAATGTATTCTGAAATAGTAGATTGATGGAGAATTGGTGGTTGAAAAAGAAGGAAAAGTTATTGATGTGATGAAAATATTATTATATTTTTATATTTTGTCTACCAGCTATTTTTCTTCAATGAGCAAATAGAGAAAATTTTCAATTCTCAACCGACCTAAATCATTAAACATGAACTCCTTGTAATCTCCAATATAGAAAAGATTGTCTCCACGACCATGAGTTATTTGGTGTTATCATCTCCTTGTAATAGTTTATTAGCAATCAACGACCCAAATTTCACTAATTGAACCAAATGTATCATTTTTATAGCTAAAACAATATTTTCTATGATCATATTGTTCTCTAAGAAAGTGAAAAATAATTAAGAAATGGCCAAAAACTTCTCAAATTTAGAGGTACTACACTATCATACATTAAGCTCCCAAGTCATGCATTAGGGTTGACTTGATGCCTAATACGTACAAGAACACTAGATGGATAAAGAGATAAACATACACAAGTCTTTACCTCTACAAACCTAAAAAGACTCCACTATAACACGACAAATTCTACTCTAAAATATGTTTTACAACAATATATATGAGTGGTGGGCCTCTAAACATATGCAATGTCAATTAGTCGAATCTTATCAATTCGCTTTATCAATATATTCCACGAGCTAGCATAAGCATTAAAGTATATCAGATCACTCCTCAATCTTGAGTTACTAAGCTTTTGTCCCTGTCTGTGTAGCTAAAAATAAATTTTTTAGTAGATTTTGATAAAAATTAATAAAATGTACCATGAAATATATAATTAAAATTAATTGTTGATTTTAAATTATATTTTTATCAAAATTTTAAGTTATGCCAAACAAAGATTTAGTGTTTAAAGTGTTGCATATTCTTCTGCAAACTTAATTAAAAAAAGGCCAAATTTCGGTGTCAATTATATAAATGAAGAAAATTGCCCATTAAATATATAGAATAAGATTGATTCTTGGTCCATTTACTAGAGTTCTATTTTGCTTAGGTATTATAGTCTTGACTTTATAATTGTCACATCAAAGAATTGGCTCGAAGTTTACACTCCCGTGTACACTCCCCTCACATGGGGGACCCACGAAAAATAAAATAATCCGGGGTACGTGTACACGTGTAAATTCTCGTGTACACGTAGCAAAGTTCAAACATAATATATGGAACGTTGCCTGTTCAAGCAGAGTATAATTCTAATATATAATCATGACGTAAGGACCCCAATGGAAAATTCTTTGGACCTGCCGGCCTACCATATTGCATTGTCTCTTTGTAGTACTTACTTGGGAGAGATTATTCCCCTCCTACTCGATCCTTGAAATGTGAACAAATAGTATTAAAAATGTAAACAAATAATTTAAAATTAAAATTTGTTATGTGCTCATTGCCAACTCTAGTAATAATCCAGATATATTAATATATTGATTTTTAGTATAAAATAATACCTTTACGAGCACTTGAATGTTTCATACAATTTTCTTAATTTTCGGATAACTAAAATTTCGATATAGTTGTGAGTAGATCATTTTCCATAGAAACTATATGCTCCTTTAAATAATCACGTGCAATGCACTGTACAACCACTTTATGTAGGGGTATTTTCGTTTGTGTATTGTATTTCTTTAAGATAAATTAAAAAAGGGAAAACAAGCATTATTGTCTTCTTTGTCAACTGTTCGTCGTTATTGTATCTGCCACCCCTATTCCTGTGACCCATTCCCATCCCGGATTTGAATGGACTCTAGAAGTCACCCCAACCCAATCCCCCTTCTCAATTTAGGTTGAAGTCACGCGCAATGCAAACGATTGTTTAAGAAAACTTTGATAGTTCCCATCTAAAATAATCTACGTCGAAAATTTGAAATTTAAGATATTTGATTGAGAGCGTGAGTGCTTTGAGAGGCAATTGAATAATTAATAGAATGTAGCTTTTTATTTCACTCAATGGGTGTCAAAACAAAACAAGGTTGATATTCTAACCCTGGTTTTCATTGATACCATTTCGATCAATGATGAAAACTCCAACGTCAGGAGAAACGCTTAATTTCATAACTTCGTCGCTCAAATATTCATTTTTTTTTCCGAATAAGTCAATTAATTTTGAGCGTTCATTTAATATTGATTCTAACTAACCCTTCCCCACTTGGGAAGCAAATCCCATAGAAAGACAAATAATTGCATTAAATATTTTTTTATTTTTAAAATATGATTTTTTTTATTTTTTTTTATACATACATTGCCCCTTGCGAAGCAAATTCCATGGAAGGGACAAAATATTTGCATGCGCCGCAACAATAGCGGCAAATTTTATTTATTTTTAATAATGAACACATGATAATCAAACTATAATTGCTTATATAATTTAAAAGGTGATACTAATCAATTAATTCAACACCGACCTTGAATGAGCCACAATATATAATTTTCAAGATTGCATGCATTACCAAAACTAACTATTTACACATGGCCATAATGATTCCATGAGCGCTACAAATCATATAAGATGATGGCATGTTTGGTGCGTGTATCGATATTGAAATCTTTATAGTAATTTCAATTCAATTTATGAGTACGAGTCTATCAAAATATGTAAAATAGGTAGCTCAATAAGTGTAATTGATTGTCGTACAAAGAGAAAAGTGATTGTCCATAGTATTGTTCAAGGGTTTTGTCTAATTACTTTCACAACAGTCATGACTTTGATTGATATTGACATTTATTTAACAATGTGCCATTCACTCACTCTCTCAATTTCTAGTGGTTGAAAACTTATCGTCGCACTTTCCTAGAAATTGCATGTGGCTACTTCTCTAACTAGAATCTTTAATGTGAAGAGTTTAGTGCTACTAAACAATATTCTATCGAGTTTTATCCCTTTTGCCAATCTTAGCATACAAACGAGTGTCCATATCTAATATTGATTAGTTTTCTTACGAGTGTCCACATTTAATACTGAACAGTTTTCTTTCTCATACAATTACTTTTTTTCGAAAGAGAAGGAAAAAAGAAACATTCAATGATCCAAATAGGGACGGAGCTAGGACCCGACGAGTCCTTACGGTCGCTTGTGCTGCCTCTGTCAAAAAATATTTTCTTTTTCCTTATATTGGACTGTCGTTCGTGCTCACTTGAATTTCTGAATTTGTCATTGGATCCAAAGAGAAGACTCAAAACTTTCTTGAATTGTGTGCAGGATTTGTACGTGGTTCCATACATAGATAATTTGATCCAATTCTTAGGAAGATTAAATGTATCCATTGCATGAATTCATGTGTAGTTGCATGCTTCAAAACTGGGCATTTTTATGGTTCTTTATTGACTAATTTATTTATTTAAAAACTTAATATTTCACTTATAAGATAACTTTTAAAGCTTATCCAAACATTGAGTATTAGGCTAAAAAAACTTTAGGTGAACCGATTGCTGGCCTAAAGCTATGGAATTTGACCACTGAAATCTTCTCTGCGTCTCTATATATATATTCTTGCAATTAGGGTTTTATTGTTTATAATTATCCAATAAATGAATAGAATAATTAAAATATACTTCCAGAGGTGTATATATACGAGTTGACAGCGTTATCACGGCATTATGGCGGTTTTTGATTGCTGCGCGGCGGTGGTCCGATCCCGGCGACGACGGAGAAAGGCTGTGGGAAGATGATTATTACTGCTATTTGTTAGAAGAAAGAAAAGCCGCAAACTTCTACGTAATGGACACGTACACTTTCTCGGTTGCTTCCTCTTACACATTTCATTTTGGGTTAAATGCAATGCAAGTCATTCAACTTTTAGTAGAGTTGCATTTGAGTCACTCATCTTCAATTTAATGTATCCCAACTTCGACTTGCTCATAAATCTCGTGATTCGGTTCATCACACAATTAATTTTAAGTAACGTAATATGCTGATGTGGATATTAAAATTAAATGAATGAATGACTTGAGATGCACACATCACACATAATACACATCAGATCAACCAACTTAGACTTTCTCGTAAATCAAAGTTACTTAGATCTAATTTGATTTTGATTCTTTGAGAATCATTTCTCCACACACTCATCTTCAGCTAAGCATTCTCAAAATTAATTATTTTTACGTTTCTTCGTAATTTTTCTCCAATTTTAACAACAATTTAAAAGAAGAAATACTTTACAAAATCTCACTTCTCAAAAAAAAAAAAAAATCTATATCAAACAAGAGCTCATTTTCAGTTGGATACAATAAATTGATGAAGTCACCCATGTTCGAATTGTTAGAAAATCTAGTTATTTTGTTTATTGTCTAGTAAGTTTTACAAATGTAATATACTAATTTGAACGTTGAAACTAATGAATTAACAAATGTAATTATCCACGTCATGCAATAGTACACATCACCCTTGTTAAAAATAAAAATAAAAATCTTTAAAAACGTAGGAACTGAAAATATGATTCTACACAATAGCTATTCATTATTTTTAACGTCCATATCAATATGTTATGTTAGCCAAACTAATGGCATTGGACGAAATGATCAAATTTAATGCCAAATAAAAGAATTTCGATTATAGTTTTCATGCGAAGGCCCAAGACGGGGGTACAAGTGATTCATAGTTTCCCAGATTCGCAAGAAAATAGAAAAGTAACTCGATTGCACCAAATTGAAGACGAGTATCCATATGCAACTCCACTCAAAGTGAAATGACTCGCAATGCATTTAATCCTTTTCTTTTGGATTGTGGGGAAAGCGCGTGATAAAGAATATTTTAATTACTCCACGGTTCTTGCAGAGAAACATAAATACGGCACAGTCTTTTTTCATTTGTATGCTCAATCATCCAGTGCATTTCACTGGCACTTTCCTTTTTATTTATCTGAGTTTTTCTGATTCTGTGGAAGCACAAGCTAATAAAGATGGTTAATCTAGTTTCTCGTACGGGAAGGCATATGCAGCGTTACAATTTCCATGGCCATCGCCAAGTAGTGGGGTCTCTCTTTCATTCTCTCTTAGAAACATAAACACAAACACTTACAAAGCATTATAGTATTTCATCTTGTTTACTTCCATATGTATGTGTTTCTTGGTTTGATCTATGTTAGATGAAAAGCTCTAGTTTATGTTTAAGAGTTGACTTCATTGTTATGCATGATTGATTTATAATGTTTTAATTTGAAGTAAATATGCAACACATATGAAGATGATATCTTGTAATTTGTCCTATAAATATGCCATAAGTAGTTGAAATGAAGCTTTGAGCTAGGCGTTGGTTGTATTTCGAGTTTTTTTGTTGAATTGGAAAGGGTTGGCTTATTATATGGTAGATTTTCGTTTAAAAAGACAGAAAAACCGCTCTTTCGACACATTGACATGCCCCTTTTAAGAGCAATAACACGACTAACACATGAATTTCAAAAGAGATCCTTAGAAATTAGTATGAATCACTCACTTTGAAATGTTTTTGATGATTTCTAGTTATGATTCTGCAGATGTATTCCATACAGATATAAAGGTACAAATGGGACATCTATAGTGGATGAGGAGGCAATTGAAGTTCTTGTTATTACTTCACAAAGAAAAGGGAAAGGGATGTTGTTCCCGAAGGTATTGACGATTTGTAATTGAGTTATTAAAATTTATTTCAAATATTTGACTGTATTATGAATTATGTTGCAAGGGCAGATATCTGAGGAATCTTGTGATTACAGGGAGGTTGGGAGAAAGATGAGTCCATTATACAAGCAGTATTGCGTGAAACGTTGGAGGAAGCTGGGGTAGTAGGTGAAATCGATGTTAGTTCTTCTCATAATGAATTTTCATTTCCTGCCGAAGCTTATACAATAAAAAGTTCTAAAATCCCATTTCAAGTTTTAGTTTCTTCCACTCTGAGACATGTGGTTTTCTGCAATTGCTCGTGTTGGCATATTTGAGGTGGAACATATGTTTATGTATTGAGCTCTGAATTTTTTCGCAGTGTGAATTGGGTAAATGGAATTTCAAGGGCAAAAGCAATGACACGTGTTATGAGGGATACATGTTCTCATTACTTGTCAAAGAACAACTAGATTTTTGGCCAGAGAAGGACGTCCGTCAAAGAATATGGGTAACTAATCCACAAATATTTCGTTATACCTATCTAAAACTTGCATATAAACTTAATTCTAACAGGTGAGCATTCGAGAAGCTAGGAAAGTATGCCAGTATTGGTGGATGAAGGAAGCTTTAGAGTTATTCGTGAATGACCTCACATCACAAGGTACTGAGGGTGAAACGGAGTTCTGTTCACTGAGCCAGGGGACAAAATCTAATTTGTAGCGAACTTTTTAAGATTGTCCGAACAGAATGCCATCATGCGATGGAAAGGCCAGGTGACAGTGACTTCAACTCAAAGAAAATGAGAACCGGAATTAGGTATATCCAACTCTTGTTACATTTTCTCGGAATTGTTGGTCGTGTACAGACTAAGTTGATCAGAAATCTACTTATAGTTGTTTCATAACTGGAAACATGATTGTAAAACCTAGTTCCTAATCAATGTTAATCTGTGTTTCATTCGTTTGTGTTCTTTGTTACGTTTCAAATTTCCTTATTTATGTTTAATGGCCTAGTTTCTATGTGGTTTCGATAAATTTTATCATTGGTCATGGGTTACTTTTACAGTGTGTGGTAGAATAACTCTGTTGGCATTCTTGCAGTGTTTTCGTTAGTCATTATTGATCCTTCGAGTAATGAAATTTTACCCCCTAGTCTTTATATCATTCCTTTAATGGTGGTTTCCTGTACTTAGTGATAACGAACATTGTTGGGTTCTATTTTACCCAATTATCGCAGACACCGTAAACAATGCCCAAGAACACACAAGTGCAGAAACGTAAATGACACAAAAATTGGTCACCCAGTTCGGCCAAGCCTAATCTGGGAGGCTTAGAGGTAAATTTAGGCCCGTCACTATGCAAGAACCATCAAGAGTGAATACAGTACACAACCAAGATTCAGACCAAAACTACACGTCACAATTGTCATCGATCCACAATCCGGATCTCCCAATAAATCTACCCTAAATCCATGGGCGGACCTAGGGGGTCCTGGGGGGCATGTGCCCCCCCCCCCCCCCCATCGATAACATTCTAATTTTAAAAAAAATTCGACGGTCATACGCTAATCGAATCAACAAATTGCTTATGTCATCTCAAAACTTATTCCGAGAACTACATTATGGTCATATCGAATAGTCCAAACAGATATCGAAAATAGTTAAAAATACGTTAAACGTAAGTCTTAAAGAAATACGTCTAACTTGCGCTTTAAAAAAAACAATTATTTCATTAACATTTATTATTTTTGCGATACAAATTTCTCAATGTAATTTTCATCATTTTATTAGGAAATTTTATATAAAATATGACATCAAAATTTTTTGAAATTTTACATCCGAAAAAGTCATATCTCATGTAAATTTTCGGATGCAGAATTACATGGGGTATGATTTTATTTGACGTAAAATTTCGATTGTAAAATCTCATAACTTCTTTGCAAGTTCGATTGTGCCCCTCTAACTTTAAACTTTTGCGTCCGCCTCTGACTAAATCAGCAACTTCACAGCCTCAAGATAGATGCAGATTTACTGGTTTAAATGAAGTTCTAATAGAACTCAATTAAACCTAAAACACTGAATACAACTATTACGAAAAACACTACAATGACAAGGCTCGGTGCTGAATAATATATAAAAGAAACCAGCAGACTAATAACCCTCAAGAACAGAACAAATCCTTCAAAGAAAACAGGGGATAAATCACCTCACAGAAGGAAGAAAGAAACCATATGAAGTTGGGTCGAAAAAGTGATGGTTTAGAGACCCATTTCAATATAAGTAGCTAGCCTCATCCATTGATTGAATCCAACGGTTCAAAACGCTCCAAGGAAAAAGCAGATCCGGGTGAAGCTCAAGTACCTAATACAATCATGCCACGTGGTCAGCTTTATTAAAAACGCATTTTACTTATAGAACCGTGTTTAGTAACCACAACCCACAATCTTCACCTTGGTTATGAAACCCCTCACCCTCTCTAGTTGCTCCAATGCTTAGGACGAGTATTTTACCCTATATCATCATCCAGGAACATGCAAAAGATTAACCAGTATCAATATGCAATAAGAATAGACAAATTCTAAATTTATTTAAAGGTAGAATTTTGGTTCCCATATCAGATAGATTCACATAAGTATGAATTTTTTTCAAGTATAATCTCACCACAAATGGTACTTCACCTCAATATACTTCGACCTTTCATGATAGACAGGATTTTTATATAAAAGTAAAGCACTTGACTATCAGTGAAAATAGTAGGTGTCTCATGCAAAAAATTCAACTCTCCCAAAATTCCCTTTAACCATATACACTATTTTACAGATTCAGCTATTGCCACATATTCAGCCTCAATATTGGATAATGTGACAATAGGTTTAAGTTGTGACTTCCATGTGATACAATTATCATAAACTGTAAAGAAGTAAGCAATAGTAGACTTTCTTTGGTCTTTATCCCCAACAAAATCGAAGTTTACATACCCTTTCAATGTTAATGGAATAGATCCCTTCTCAAACACCAAACCAACTCTTAAGTGTTCCCGCTATATATCTCAATAACCACTTTAACCCAGCCCAATGAGGTTTCCCCAGATTAGACATAAACCTATTTAGAAAACTGATAGAATACGCCAAATCCGACCTAGTTGTAACCATAGAAAACATGACAAATCATATGGCATTAGCATGTGGAATGTTCTTCATATCTTTAAATTCAGATTCAGTTTTAGGACATTGTGCTGAAGAGAGATTCATGTGGGCAGCAAGGGGAACATTCACAGACTTCCCTATATTAGACATAAACATATTTAGAAAACTGATAGAATACGCCAAATCCGACCTAGTTGTAACCATAGAAAAACATGACAAATCATATGGCATTAGCATGTGGAATGTTCTTCATATCTTTAAATTCAGATTCAGTTTTAGGACATTGTGCTGAAGAGTGGTTCATGTGGGCAGCAAGGGGAACATTCACAGACTTAGCTTCTTTCATGCTAAATTTGGTTATAACTTTATTCAAGTATGTTTCTTGAGATATAGTCAATATATTTTCTTTTATGTTCCTGTTAATAATCATTCCCAAAATTATCTTGGCATTCCTCAAGTCTTTCATATCAAATTCAAATTTTAGGAGATTCTTAAGCCTTAATATCTCAGCTTTGCTAGAGCTAGCTAGCAACATATCATCTACATACAGTAGTAGATACACCTCATNTGTTAATAATCATTCCCAAAATTTTCTTGACATTCCCTCAGTCTTTCACATCAAATTCAGATTTTAGGAGATTCTTAAACCTTAATATCTCAGCTTTGCTACAGCTAGCTAGCAACATATCATCTACATACAGTAGTAGATACACCTCATTGCTAGCTCTAGTATTGTTATAGTACAAGCAATGATCATCTTCGCTTCTCCTAAAACCAATTTTTAGTGTATCGAACTTTATGTACCACTGTCTAGGATTTTGTTTAAGTCCATACAGAGATTTTTGCAACTTACAAAGTCAAATTTTCCCTTTTCCTCAAAACTTTGGGGTTGACTCATATAAATGTCATCTTCTAACTCTCCATGTAAAAAAAACAGTCTTAACATCTAATTGTTCAAG
>CAIGRP010052470.1:0-21983 GCA_903798385.1 Fraxinus cuspidata
TTGATAAGTTGCTAATACGGTATTTGTTGCATATACAATATCAATTTTGCATATAAGGTATCTGTTGCATATACAATATCAATCTTGCATATACAGTATCTGTTGCATATACGGTATCTAACCTGCAAATACGGTATCAGTACTACAAATACGTTATTTGTCAATATTCTACTCGTTAAGCCGGTAATTATCCACTTAAATATACCCACAACATGTAGTACATGTACATTTACATAGCAATAGAATGCACCATTGTACTGATGAGAGGTGCAACGATTGTATGCACAATTAAGTTAAATTTACAAATTTCTATTCGATGTGAAGTGATGGAGTCTTGGCTAGGATTAATAAATTTCGTAAACACTGATTCTATGGATTATAACAGCACTCGTAGAGTTCAAGGTGCAAGGGGAACATTTCTACCTCCCGTGTGGGATTTTTCCCAATCCATAATAGCAGATGGGTCGTCGAGCAGTCGCACCACTTTTCTGAATTTGGTTATTGATGGAGGTCACATTCAGCTGCACCTCTTATCAAGCATGAAATGGCAATTGTCAAGAGGCGCCGGATTGACGACTCCTATCTTGTTATATTCAAATTCAGTCATCCATCAATTTTTATTAGGGTTATATCGTGTATAACACTGATTTAATGGCTTGATGCATGCCTCATTTGGGAACTTTCTAGACAATTCATGCCTACCACTGAATACTTTAGGTCGTTTAGAGCGCTATTGTTGGTAAAATTTTCAGCATTGAACTTTTAACGGTAAATATTTTATAGTACAGCTTTTATTAAAACGTTGTCGACTATTCAGTTGTAAATTGAAAAAAGTGCTTTTGTATAAGCTTTATATTTATTTAATTGGATAGAAGTACGAAGTTTTCTCTTTTTTGATATATTAACGTGTTTTGATGAATTTACTGTTTATTCAAGTGTTAGATACACGTTTCCATAAAAGCTCAATAGTGAAGCTCAAAATTTGGGCTTCTTAAGCAAGTTTTTAAAGTTGTTTTTGGGTTTAAAATTACTTTTTGACTTGTGCCAAATAATTAATACTTTGGACAAAAAAGCTTTTGACCTCCAAAAAGTGCTTTTAGGCTTTGAGAGAGCTCTCCCAAACACACTATTAGTGGCAGAATGTCTTCAGCTGATTGCTCAATGTCAAGTTGTAAACTTTCTCTCGTTATCTTGTTGGGTTTTGCGTGCTTAGGTAACTAGCTTTGATTCATACATCGAGGCGCTAGGCCTCTACCCATACCTAACCTTGAGCTTATGGTTTTCAATCTTTGGCAATTTGGGTGGGTTGGCTCGTCGTCTTGAGTCTCTCGAGCTTTGGTCTAGGTTTTGAGCTTCGGCATAGTCTGCACAGATTGCCAAGTCTTTGGACCCGTTTTTCGAGCCTTTGTCCATGATTCATCCCAAGTCCCAGGACCTTTCGCGTTACTTGATGAGTGGAGCGTCTCTGTGGAAGCAATTGAGACTGCAAGCAAGATGGAGGTATAACAAAGTGAGAAAAATATTTGTAAATTAAATTGATTATTTATTACGTCCCTCGTTTTTGAACTTATAAATTGATAGATGGGAGAAAATTAATACAAATTGAAAGATGTTTGAACTCAAGCAATTACACTAGTACATAACTTGCGAAATAGCAATGTTATTCATAATCAGCGTCTACAGATATCATTTTATGTGACATCTTATTATTTTAGATATTAATTTTCTATAATTCTATTACCTCAAATAATAAGATAATGCTCGTCCCCTTAACTATTCCTCAAATAGAAAATAAACCATCATCCATTATGATTTTTCCTTTGCACATTCTCAACTCCACCCCCACCGTCCCATCTCCTCCTTTCTTCGCTGACGTACACAACGGGGTTTGTAATGAATCACCTCCGAAGAAGCTTACAATTTTGAGATTTTTTTTTTTTGTGTTTTTAGTCAATTTTTTCATTCACTTCATTTCTCTACTCATCGCCATTATTATCATATGAATCACTATCTGCAAAGAAAAAGGCCAAAAGACTCAACAAAAGCACTTGAAAATTGGAGTAAAAGAAATTGCTAACTGTTGTTAATCTTTATTTTTTGAGTAATGTTATTTAGCACTACGGTATTAAAACACCAGTTTAAGTGTCACTAATATGACATTAAATGAAATACTTAATTTTTATTGAACTTATCACTTAGCGCCATATGGTGTAATACAGTTAGGGCTAGATAGTATTATTCTAATTTTTTATTTGATGAAAATTTTTAAACGGGGGACAATTAATAAGAACTAAAATTTTTGGACAACAAATGTGGACTCATAAAAGATTCAAAAGCAACACATGCCAAAGTGCTGAAAATATTTGACATATTATGTTTGATCTACTAATAATATTCATACCATTTCAGTATGGTTTGAATGATCGTTGTCGTGGACTCAAGTATCTTTTATGATCACCAATTTATAGGAAAAATTCACCTAGAAGTTTACTATGAGAATACTTATTGCAAAAGATGAAAATTACAACCATAGTAATCTGAAGCTTTCTTGGAAAGTTCAAGTCAAATTTTTGATTTGCTACAAGTTGGGCTTAGGAATTTCAATCAGCCTCTTTTCCGGTAATCGTCAATTCGTTCTTGACAGATACATTCGGATATTTTCCTTGCATAATTAAACTTTAATACTATAATTTAGTAAGATAAATTTAACAATAAAATTTTATACATTGTACCATCTAATATAATTCAATACCTTGTATGAAATATATAAAAAATAAAAACGATTAATGTTATGCAAAATCTTTTGCAACCAACCACATTTTACAAGTTCGATGGTCTAACAAAAAGAAGAGAAAATCAAAGCGTATATTTGTCCTTCCATCCCGCAGAGGCTTCCAGTTTTCCTGGCAATAGTTTTTCTTGGTGTGGCAATAGTCCTGTACTCTCTCTCTCTCATACACAGAGAGACTGAGAGAGACTCCTTTTTGAGCAGTGATCACAGTGAACGCATGACTAAAGTGGGTAGGGCTCAGAACTCCGAAAGAATAGAAATTGCAAAAAGCAAAAGCAATCCCTACTCTGTACTCACTAGCAATCACACAGCATAATTCAACTGTACATTCTGTCAACTGCCCTAAATAATCCCTTTTAGCTGCAATCTTTGAACAGAGAAGTTCTCAATATTCAAAAAGGACTTCGACCTGTCGCGTCATTTCCAACTCTTTTTTCTTTCTCAATTCTCTCTGTACCATTTTTTCCTATTACTCTATGATTTTGGAGCAACAAAAGGTATTGCAAGATACATTGAAGTTAAACCGAGATCCGAATTGATCGAAACCGTACAATACTTTTTGGGGTAAATTAAATGGAAATAAAATGCCCCTTTCCATATTCTCTTTGCCTTGATTGATTTTTTTTTTCCAATACTATCTTTTCGGGTTTTTTTCTTTGAGTTTGATATTTGCGTTGAATTTAGGGAAAAGTTGATTGAATTATATTTGTCTACTTCTATGAATGAATAGGTGCATGAATGCATTAGTACAGATATTCATTCTTGCCGACTTCTAAATCTGTAGTAAAGTAATGCAAATAGGTATGAAATGCGAGCTGCATTTTGCTTGTTAAACGCCTTGGGAATTTCCCTTTTTTGGGTTAAATGTTGTTTAGAATTAGTGGAGTTTTGAGGCTACATGACGATCTATAACTTGATCTGGTGATTATTTTCAATGTTCTACTCAGTGACTTGTGTGGAAAATTTTACATTAACACCGAGGTGAACTTGGGAAGAGTTTCAGAATGTAATTTGATGAATTGATTTCCTTTTTAAATGTGATATCTATAATACGTGCATTTAGTATCTCTTCTAGCAATTCTTGAACTTGCATTTGGCATGCTATTGTATGAGTAGCTCTCAGTGTATTTGTATGTCTTTGGTTTTATTTCTTTTTTCAACTTGCTTTCTTAGCATGCGAAACCTTGAATTAACCATTTTTCTGTGATTATACTTGACTTGTATGATCTGTTAAAAAAAAAAAAAAGAATTTATTTCTTTGGCTGCAATGTAACTTTTGGAGGAAGTGGCTTTCAGTTTTAACGATTGCTACTGAAGTAGCTGCAATTCCTAGCAGTAGCTTATCCTGTTGGGGTTTAATTCTCTGGAATTTGTCTACAGTGTTGTCGTGTGATCTCACATCTGGTAGTAATAGATTTGACAAATTTGGGTTGATTGAGAAGTGATTGAAAACTGATATTTTCATGTTCATTGGCAGAGCTGTCTAATAGAGAGAAATACTTGTGATGATATACGGTGGTAGGAAATGGAAAGGGTTCCCAAAACGAAACCACTTCCCAGCCAATTACCCACTGCAGCTAAGGTGGCAAGTACTCAGACCACTTTGTTAAAAGAGGAGATTAAGAACCCACCAAAAGTACGTGGCTATAAAGAGTTGGATTCACTAGCCCCTGCAAAAGCATGGAAAGGAAAAGGCTGTTTGCAGGGTAAAGAGAAAATCATGTCCGATATTGCTTCGTTTGAATTAAGTGGTGATGCATTTGAAGAAATTGGCTCTACTTCATTCCACGGCGTGAGTCACCCCCCTGAACCTGTTGATTTGGATCTGATGAGACCAGTCTACGTACCAATTGAACAGAACAAGAATGATGGAAACTGTTTGGTCACAAGCCTTTCTATGAAGGGTCCTTTCATGGAAGATCTTTCTGTCCAAGTTCCAAGTATCAAACCGAGCCCCTCAATACTTTCATCTGCGGAGAGCTTAGTTGAAGAGCCTAACGATTTAGGGCATGTCTCCTCTCCATTTTTGGTTCCCCGTCCATCAGAAAATACAGATTCAAGTCTTCTTGCAGATTCTGAGGAAAAAGAATGTATATGGGATGCTTCGTTACCTGCAAGCGGCAATGTTAGTCCACACAGTAGCATTGATAGCACAGGTGTTGTTACAGCTATGAGCATTGTTAATAGCTGCACGAGCACATACAGGAGTGATGGGTTAATGAGCGATGGGATGCTTAGCGCGGATAGAAACTACGCAAGTATGAAAGGAAGCATTCTAGGGGATTCTCTTGAGAGTACTAAAACTAGCATTAGTCGAGCAAGCGATAGTAGTGTCCTTAGCGATGACAGTAACTGGAGTAACATTACTGGCAGTGCAAATAAGCCTCACAAAGGAAATGATCCCAGATGGAAGGCTATACTTGCTATTCGATTGCGTGATGGTATATTAGGCATGAGCCATTTCAGGTTACTTAAAAGACTTGGTTGTGGAGACATTGGAAGTGTGTATCTGTCTGAGCTGAGTGGGACTCGGTGTTTCTTTGCTATGAAGGTGATGGATAAGGCATCCCTTGCTAGCCGGAATAAGTTGACTAGGGCTCAGACGGAAAGGGAAATCCTGCAGCTGCTGGATCATCCATTCTTACCGACTTTGTACACTCATTTTGAGACAGACAGATTCTTGTGTTTGGTCATGGAATATTGCCCAGGAGGCGATCTGCATACCTTGAGGCAGCGACAACAAGGGAAACATTTTTCAGAGTATGCTGCACGGTATGCACTTGTTCATCACTCTCTTTGATGTCTTGATCATGTATCAGTCTCATATTTGAACAGAAGCTCTTTTCTTTCAATTAATTTAGTCTTTTCGTGGGATTAAGTTGTGATTGGAAAGCCATCTCTTGCAATCTTCTTTTACCATGTCACACTGTATCTGACCGATTAATTTGATGATTTCGGACCTGTTATCACATATGAATTGATTTCTTTTACAAAGCACATATACATGACCTATATGGATGAAAAATGACAGGCAACTTTCTTGTGTTTCTTATATGTCCCACCAGACTTTTATTATGCATGTAGTTGAATTAGATTGTACACAAGGATTTATTCTGGATCATGTAATGAGGTAGTGCTCTGATTAGGTCACTACTAGTAAGATTGAATCCTTTAGTCCATTGTCTGTCCTGGACAACTTGGAATCTGGTGATAGAGGTCATCACTGAGTATTATCTCTTGGTAGACATAGGAAGACATGTTGGTCAAAGACCAACAACCTAATTTCTTTCATTTCCTAGGCCTTGTGATTCACTAATGTAACTCTATGTTAGCATGCTCTAAATGTTACTCCCTTGATGGGTAATATTAATATATATAATGAACCTATATCTTTTTATTTAACTAAAAACATTGTACGATCAAGATTCCTTTCGTTGAGTGGGTATTATTTTTAATTTCAAGAGAAAATATAGACTCTTCTGCTGATTGTTTGATTTTCTGATAAAATGCACAAGGTATTTACATTTTTGGTTTTTCTACGTACTTCATTTGTGGCTACAATAATGGGGATATTATCCTGAGTCCAGCTTACATCTGGCATTGCACAGATGATTTTAGTTCTCAAAATTTAAAATGATTTAGAGTTGACAATCGGTCCCTGGTGTCTCGTATAACTATCATTAGTTCGTCATGCCACTAGATTGATTCTTTGCTAACGGATACACATCTTAGCATAGGTATCTACTGTTCCCATTTTTATATTTTAATTATCTTCGATTTTGATGTTATGTTGTCAGAAATCAGGATTTGGAGCTAGTTAGACACGTGAATTCTGTCTTTAAAAATATAGAAATGAGTGGTAGATAAGTGAATAGTATTTATAAGTCCATTAGAATTTGTGGTTGCAAATGAAGTTCGATCAAGTTATATAGGATTTTTAAATTTGCCAATGGAGGCTTACATATTCATATGCTAAGCCTCTGTTTGGCTACCAATTTATAAATTCAGTCAAAGTCAAATATTAAATTCAACCCTACATTCATAATTGCCAATCATTTATTATCCACACATTTCGTGGACCTACTATTATTCTTCATTATAAATTGATTTATAATTTTGCCAAGTGGAGGCTAAATTATTTGTCATCATTTGTTACTGTGGGGATCAAAACCATCATGCCGTACTTGTTTCATGGTACAGGTTTTATGCAGCTGAGGTTTTGTTGGCGCTCGAGTATCTTCACATGCTTGGAATCGTGTACAGGGACCTGAAACCAGAAAATGTTCTGGTCCGGGAAGATGGCCACATTATGCTTTCAGACTTTGACCTTTCCCTGAGATGTACAGTTTCACCGACCCTCATAAGAACTTCTGCACTTGATTCTGATCCTAATAGACAAGGAGCTGCTTTCTGTGTACAGCCTGCATGTATTGAGCCCACATCAGCATGCATTCAGCCTGCATGCTTCCTTCCCCGAATTTTTCCTCGTAAGAAAAAATCTGGAAAGCCCCGAGTAGAGCTTCGATTTCCATCCAGCGCACTGCCTGAGCTAGTTGCAGAACCCACTGCTGCACGGTCAATGTCATTTGTTGGGACCCATGAATACTTAGCCCCTGAGATTATCAAGGGTGAAGGCCATGGCAGCGCAGTGGATTGGTGGACATTTGGTATTTTCTTACATGAATTACTATATGGTAAAACCCCTTTCAAGGGCTCAGGGAATCGCGCAACTCTTTTCAACGTAATAGGACAACAACTCAAATTTCCAGACTCACCTGCAACCAGTTATGCCAGTCGAGATCTTATCCGTGGATTGCTCGTTAAGGAGCCACAACATCGGTTTGGGGTAAAGAGAGGAGCAACAGAGATCAAGCAGCACCCTTTCTTTGAAGGTGTTAACTGGGCTCTGATACGATGCAGTACACCACCAGAGGTGCCTATTCCAATCGAGGCTGAGCTTCCCATGAAGTTTGGGCAAGTCGACACTGTTGGAGTTGGCAGTAGCAGCAAAAGGGTAGTAGGAACAGACATGAGGTCAGGGGGTAGATATCTGGACTTTGAGTTCTTTTAGTTTAGGAATATATGATTCTTGTTCTGTGTTTTAGCAGTGTCATTAGTTGAAAGTCCGCCTTCCAACTTTGAGAAGTATATGGCCTTGCAGCCTTCTTATTGATTGGGGAAAGTCTGTGGCAGTTCCTTATGTTAATGCAATTTTACCATAGCATAATAGAATTAATTGTCTAAGCGCATTATAAGTAATAATGCTTTCCAATATGCATGTGCACAGTGTATTGTTGGGGACTTGCACAGAATAATAAAATGTATAATTCTTACTTTTTTTCTTTACAAATTTATAAATGGTTTTTAATTCAGTCAAAGACAAAAATATGGAAACATCAGATTTCCATTAAGCATGTGCACAATGTATTGTTGGGGACTTGCACAGAATAATAAAATGTATAATTCTTACTTTTTTTCTTTACAAATTTATAAATGGTTTATAAATTCAGTCAAAGACAAAATAAAGAAACATCGGAAATTATTTTAGCTTATCTTTTACGCAATTTTTTTTTTGTAGTTTGAACTTTTTTTTTCCTTATCTTTATATTTTGAATTGAAACTCTAGTAGTTATTTGCTTACCTTTCAAA
Source organism: Fraxinus cuspidata (assembly GCA_903798385.1). Lineage (NCBI taxonomy): Eukaryota > Viridiplantae > Streptophyta > Magnoliopsida > Lamiales > Oleaceae > Fraxinus > Fraxinus cuspidata. The sequence goes on from CAIGRP010052470.1 coordinate 8,441, forward strand.
CGGATTCTTTACTGCTTGCAGTGTTATTTTTATTTTTTTGGAAGTATTTAATGCCTGTTATGATTCTATTTCGTGTGTATCGAATTTTGTTTGTGCTTGCGACGAAATGGTGACTCTATATTGATTTCCATGATGGTATAGCAATTAAAGTCATTGGAAAAAAATTACTTACAATGTAATACAATTTTATACACAGTGTAAGAAAAGTTATAATTTCAAAAAATTACATATATTGCAACAAAATTGTTGGATAAGACAGAAAAAAGGGATCAAGAAAACCCCACACCCACACCACCATTGATTAATAAGCTGCAAGTAGCTTTTTATTTGGCTTTGGAATGTATTTCTTGGTCCCCATTCTTGCCTATAATATCTCAATCTTTCACCTCTATATCTGCACCTGTTGGGTGGTGTTGATGCATGAGAACTTTACATGTTATCATGCCCACTTCGTGTCTTTGTCATATTGCAATGGACTTAAATGAATATTTATCATCATTTGCTGTATAATTTTTGATGGCAAAAACAATGTTTTAAAGTAATAGTCTTGAAAGGCTGTGGTTCTGAGGCCTTTAGACCTTTATAGTGAAAGGAACTCATCATCACACTTTTATTGAGGCCCTACTCCTTCACACACAGTTGTCACTAAGCACAACAATGATATCTAGACGATCATTGCATCATTAAGCACGGCATTGATATCTAGACACGTTATGCTGTATGGTACAATAGACAAATTTTTTAACCTTTCTCTACGTTCTAGATGAAATTGATTTGCACATAAAAGAACCTGAAATTTTATATATAATAAATAAATATATTTCCTCTTTAATAGATTAATATTTTAGATGAGGCGAATGAACTATTCTCACCAAAGTTAAATTTTGATATAGACCTACACCTAGCATTATTTTTAGAAAAAATGTACCATCAGTCGCTGACCTATTTTTCTTGCAATGCCATTCTCAATTGTTTCGTAGTGTTGATTGAAAGTAGAAAAGTAGTTCTGGACCAAGTTACCACAAGGTCCATAGATTGTGGACTAATGGGCAATTTCCCCTTGCTTGTATTTTGTTGCATTGGATCCGAACTACCCAACAGGAAGCATCTGGGGAGTTGGGGGCTCCAGATCCAAGATAACCATTTTAAGCAATAAAAAATCCACTCAACTCAGTAGAAAAATCAATAAACTCCATTAAAAAATAAAGGTAGCTGTCAACTAAACTATCATATGTGGGTGGGGGTGGGGTGGGGTGGTGGGACAAAACCAAAAGCCAAATCAACATGCAAGCTGACACTCCATACTTTGAGGCAGTTTATCATCTGACTAGTAATATTTTTTGCAAAAAACTTGCAACCAGTTGTTGTTTTTCTTAATTATTTTTTTCGTCTTCTTTTCTGTCTTGTTCCATGTTTGGAAGAAAGCTTGAAATAACAGAATCTGGAAAGTTCAGACTTCAGAAGACTCACAGAACATGTTTACCTAATCTGTCTTTGCTTTTTATGTTTTTCTAATATCAACAATTAAAATTGATCTTTTTTAAGTTACTCTGGTTAATAAGGGCCTGTTTGGATATTTTGGACCAACTTTTTAAAGTTGATTTTGAGACTAAGCCCCACTTTGTTACGCTTTAGAATTCTCATTTTTCTACTTATTTTCAACCACACATTTTTCAATAAAATAATATTTTACATCACATCGATAACTTTTCATTCTTTTTCAACCACACATTCTCTATCAATCTACTATTTCAAAATACATTCTTTCAAAATAATGTGCGCAAACACACCCTAACTTTTAAACCTGTTCGAATAAATTTTTTCTAAAAGTGTTTTATTTTGATTAGAAGAGCTTTAAAAGGAGGCAACCAGACCTTAACTGAGAAATACGTTTTCCTACTTCGACCATAGGAGTATAAAATTGGTTGGCCAATTTGGACTGCTTTAGGCAACTCGCCCACCACGTCCACAAAATGTAAAACGAGCAGCCATCTATGTTACACCATTATTTTATCATTGAGTAAACAGAGGAAAGTACAAGCAAATAGAAACGAATATAGAGGACAAGAAGAGTACACATTAGACAGAGGAGATAAATTTATTGAGCTGCTGGAAAAATAGTGAATCTCTGATACAATAATGCAAGCAATTTCCTGTAAGGAGAGATTCTCATCCGCACCAACAAAAATGGTGACAGAAACTGCAAAATTCAACATTTTTACATATTTGAAATAAAATTCAATGTCAAAAGACCATTGCCAAAAAACGAGTACATGAAAAAATGCCTGCCTATCTATTTCCAACTTGCCACAAAACCTGAATAGAAAAAGAAATATATAATAAATTAAAATACAAGTTTTTGTCTACTTGATGGCGTAGGAGCTGGTGCAAACTGTCTCCAGTGCTTCTGTGATCAAAGCAGAAAAACTGGTCATGGCTTGGAAAACACCAGGCAAGCCTGTTTGTAAGTTGTTTAGTGTCATTGCTCGGGTCACCTCGACTGCCTTGGCGTGTTTCAGCATCTCATCTTCCACCCGCCTTTGGCAAATTGCAAGCTCTGACTTTTTCTCGGCCAGCGGGTCCCGTGCATCCAAAGCATGCCCATTTTCAGGGCCCGTATCAGGAAGACCCACACCAACCATAGAGTACGCTTGGTAATACTTTCTCTCAATGTTCCTGAGAGAGGAAGATTTTTTCTCAAGTTCTTTTGATACAGTTTCGGTTCGTTTCTGGATCTTGAGCTCCTCCGTTTGTTTCAAAGATATTGAATGAACAACATTGACAAAACTTTTGATGGCTTCGGAGGCAACTGTATCGGGAATCCGATCGAGTGCAAGTTTCCACTCATCACAAAAAGCAAAAACCTCGGATAGTACCCTGTTGCCATTAGTTGCCTCACCACTGACCGGGAGGAGGGTAAGCTTGAACCAGCCATGGAGAGAACGGACAAAATCTCGTTGGAATTTTATCAGGCGGAAGAAACTATAATGCCAGGCAGCTACAGCTGATTCAAGATCGCGTGTTGCCTGCCTGTGCATATCAAATGTTGGTTCGCCTTTGTTTGCTTGATTAACAAGGCCTCGCACTTGCTGCACGATGTCATTCTGGACTTCATGAAACTGATGCATTGATCTCCACTTGTACATGAACCTGTATTCATTTTTCACCAATATAATACTTGGGTTGTTAGCCATGCAAAGGCATGCCCATATAATTAAAGAAATCAAATATATTAATATGTGCAGAAAAATAATACATGAACAGCAGTTTAAAAATTCAGTTTAAGTTCATAGCCATTCTCTATTGATTTCACAAACTTAGTACTTTGGGACCAAAAGATTCCTATAATGACACAGCTGCAGTGCAGGGTTCATTGAATAGATGGAAAACTAATGCTTCTCCATTAGTAATTAAATGTACCATTATTTCTATTACTTCTCATCTTAATTGATTTAGCATGCTAAAATAAATCCTTTTTGAATTTATTTAAATTTGGCCTGAACCACAAATACAGTCACACAGTAGTTATGAGGTTTACCATTATAATATTTTTGATCTTGACTAATCTCATCCCGACACACGTGATGTTAACTAGTGGATCATACGACAATTAACTCAAGTACCTAACTTCAAGCCCTTCCCTACCTCTATATTTTATAAAAAGCCTTATCTGTGCACTCTCACTAGGTATAGAGGAAGCTGAATAATTGCTTTTTACACAAGCAATTATAAACTTTAACCAAGTGCACGTTTGTAAGTGCTTTTAAGTATTTATAAGTTGTGGGTCCTACGGAATATGTGGATAACAAGTGGATACTAAGTTGTGGATCCAATGAAAATGTGTGGAAAAAAATATGTTTGACAAGTTTAAATTAAAATTTAGGTCTTGCCAAACATGCACCAAGAGTCTGCATATAGAAACAAAATGAACCATCCATACTGGGCAATAGCCTACTTTGAAGAGGCAAGGCCGATGGAAGTTGAGACATAACCTAGGTGGAGAGGGTCCGGAGAGATTAGGCAAGTGGCATTGCACATGGAGAAAAGAAATTCATAATGTTTCACCAACCACTGCAACAAAGCAGTAAAATATTAAATGAGACAAAACTTTAGGACCAAAAGACAACACCAACCTGTTTCCTCAAAACTATGAAAGAAGAAAAGAGAAAAGAGAAAGGTGGAAAAACATAAAAACAAATAGGTAAAACGTTGAAGTCCAAAAGAAAGAATTTTCACAAGGACTCCTTCACTGAGAAAGCACAGTCCAATTTCCTAAAGTCTGCATAATGTAACCATCCACTATTACAGCCTCAAACTTCAGAGATAAAGATGAAAGGATATATTTAGGCATAAAGGCACAAGCTTAGTTCGAATAAACTTACCCATGACAAAGTTCCACAAGCTGTGGGACCAGGTCGGAGTCTCTTAGACCAATAATAGCAGAGGAGGTAGTAGATACGGCCTGAGATGTGACGACGATTAGGGATTGTAGTCTCTTTATTGAGGTTTTTGTCTTGTCCAACTTGGCTTCATCGTCTCCCCTGTACTCCTGACCTTGAAGCGTAGCCAACTTCTTTTCATGCTCAATTTTTACACCTTCCCTAGCCTGCAGTAATTGTCAGTCAGCAAACTTCCAAAATTTATCAAAAATAAAATAAAATAAATCACACTGTAAAATGAAGCAGCCTGAACTTAAGAAGTTAGCAAATCATAACTAGATTCCTTGTACTCAGAGTAGTACTTCTAGGACTATTTCATTTAGAAGACTTCAGCAGCTGTAATAATATTAACATTTATTCAACATAAAAGTATTCCTTCATATTTTTGTCACCAGCATTAAAGAAAAATTAGTTTGGGAAGGTAGAACCACTAGCATGTTATCAGTTAACATCCTAAGGTTATTCCAGGCTGTCTTTCTCAAACCAAATAAACAGTTACTCAGGGCAAATTAGTCATTCCATGTATAAAGTGAATCCAACAAACAAGATAACACAAGAAAGGTACTTTGACAAACATTAGTGGATAAGCATAAACCGTCCAATTTAACAAACCACCACACGCAATAGCACAAGTGCTAATTCCACAAGGTCTCCAGCTTTTCAGCCACAATATCGTTTGAATACAAAATACAAGGCAACAAACTATTGCGTCTATGATACGTCAACAAACATTTACATGGAGCTAAAACAAAACTTGATTTCAGAAAATAACACAAGATCAGATTGACGATGAACAGAAGTAATGAAAAACGAGGTTCAGATCAGTACCTTCACTTCTTCATAGAGTTTCTTCTCCCACGCCAAAAGCCGTTCCAAAGTTGAAAAAAGGCTCTTTGGACCTCCTGACTGATCAAGAGAACTGGGCTCAAGCCGGTACTTAACAGCCAAAGGAGGTTTTGAAGTCCAGGTAGAGCTCAAGTTACTCAACATTCCACTTGAGTGATAGAGTGTTTCTGTAACACCAAATAAAAATCAATTCGAAATGTGTTATTCCAATTCATCCTGTTGCCCGATAATTTTGAAATATGCAACAATTCAGTAATATCTTGATGCATTACAATTAAAAGATCATATTTTTAACAGAAAGTAAGCAGAACTGAGTATGGAAAACAGAAAATGGTCGCTCGTTAACATAAAAGCTAAAGCTGAAACACAAAAAATAAGAACAACTTTAGTCCAAAAACCCAGGACCATACTTACTTTTCAACTGCTTAAAGCTACGATCGAGCTGAGCTCGTCCGGTTTCCAGCATCTCAGACACCTGCTCACCGGCAGAAGCAGCCTTATCAAAATACTCCTTGAGTGCTGCCACAATTTCTACCAAATTCTTGTGCCTCACCACAATCCTCCTATCAGAATTCAGCCCTTCATCGTTCATATTTCCCCAACTAACCGATGACTTGCAATCATCCGAGGAAAGCTTCTCGGATTTACTAGAGGGCTTGAAATTCAAATTCACATTCAAATTCTCCACATCAGCAGCAGCAGCAGGCTCATTTTTCACCGACCCGTAATTCCACTGACACCCAAAATCAGATCTGGACTTGAGATCTTCCTCTTCATCCTCATCAGAGGAGCTCGTTGTATTGGTATAATGGTCATGGTCCCCCCATTCACTGCACTGGACTTCTTCTCTCTCGGTCTCCTCCTCTTCGGTTTCTGAGTTTTTTAGTTGGTGACCTTTCCGTTGAACTGGTACAGGACCTTGTTTAGGATGATTTCTAACATAACTGTTTCCACTATCTGAATACCGTGAATACGATGAATAATTGGATGCCTTGTCGTCGAATTGCTTCTTCTTGTTGCTTCTGCTAATAGGATTTTGATAGTTATTGATCTGATCGTGAGTATTAGAAAACGATGATAAGCTGGATTCTTTGTCATCGTCATCGTCATCACCACCAGAATGGCTTTCTTCTTGAGTAATTCGGGATGTATTCTTGTTGGTGTGGAGGTTATGGAAGTATTCGGAATCGGGAGGAGATGGAGGGTAGAAGTTCTCCCAATTCCATACGGAGGAAGCCTGGGAGGGGGTGCTGGTGTAAGTCGAATTCTCTCTGGCGTCGTAAGTAAATTTACCATCGAAATTATGCGGCGGTGGTGGGGGGGAAGATGAGAAGCTGGAGTCTGACAGAATATGTGGGAGTTTCATTGATTTTTTGCTGCGCGGTGGCTGCTGCTGGTGGGAGCGGTTGGTGGAGGTGGTAGACAAGGGTGGTGGCGGTGGAGGGGGATGGAAAGATGGGGAAGGGGAGGGGATGTGACGAGAAGGAGGGATGAACGTGGGTTTGGAAGTGTTGGCGGCCGTGGCGTTCGAGATGGAGGATGGACTGCGGAGTAGGACCGCAGGAGTGTGGTCAGAGACGGAGATAGGTTCACCGGAAGCAAACGTAACGAGGGCGGAGCCTGTGATGCGGAGGGAGCGGCAGTAATCGGAGTGGGCAGAGGCTAGGTGGTGCCGGGCCTCCACTGCTTCCTTCATCAGGCGGCGCCGCTCCTTGCACCGCCGCACGGTGTCCTCGTTGCCTAACTTCGATACCGTGCACCCCATCTTCTCTTTTACTCTTTAAGACAGGGAAAGGAAAAACAAAAACAAAATTTATAATCAGAGCTTGAGCTAAACTGCCGGCAACAGTGGCGGAGATTGAGGCGGATGGAAGGAGCAGTGAAGATGGTGGCGGAGGCCAGTGGATGGTTGATGTTCCATCCGTGTGCTTTTTCCACACTGAACTAATGTCTTCTTCAGCTCACTCTCCACTACTTTAAAGAAATATTTTATTATTAATTAATATTATATATATATTTTTTATTAACAGTATAATTTGAAAATTTTTCAGACACGATCTGATTACAATAATGTTGTTTTATTTCTCCATTATTTTCATAGATAAATAATTGAGATGTATGGTAGTGTCCATTTAGAATAATTTTTTCAACGAATTTCAACTTTTTTTGTACATTGTCTTGATTCATAACTTTCATTTTTATATAAACCAGAAAAAGGGAAAAACGAGAAGAAAAGAGAACGAAATGAATCGAACTAGTCCTTTCTCTTTTCTTTCAATCAAATTGATTAACGCGCGTGTTGTAATTAATTATGCTACACAATGAATTATCAAAATTCGTCCCCTACCCTTCAAATCAAATAATTAAAAGCATGTTAAAAAATCACTGTTTGTTGTTAGTCATTCACGTAATGAAATATTGAAATCATAATGTCTCGAACTTGAAAATGAAGAAAAGGGAGGGAGGAAAAGTTATGAACAATAAAGTCATATTCTTTTTATCAACCCTTTTGAAGCTTTTCGTAATCTCTCATCCTCAAAGGAGGCATATTTCGAGCATCTTGTCTACTCAAAAAGGAGAATAAATACTGTAATAAATAGAGATAACAAAATTCGAATAATTTAAGAAGATAAATATAGAAATAGAGAGTCTTCGAATACTCTTCCGCACACATCCACAATAGGGATTCCCACTTGTGCTCAATTTATTCTATTTTTTAAACACAAAGGAAATAAAAGCAAGAGAAGGGAGAGGAAAAGTAGAGGGTTGAAAATGGTGAAAGGATTTAGGAAAATGCCACGTTAAAAGAAAAATTCTTACAGATTGTTTGATATAAGAGTGAGTGGCATTTTGTGATTGAATGAAAAATGTGATTGCGTATTATGTCAAGTATTGTGTCAATCATTATGTCACTGTAACATGATTCAAAAATTTATTTTCCACCTACTTTTCCCTCCAAATGTCTTATTTGACCCCACTTTTCATATCATACTAATATTACTTTTCCATTTTCTGATTTTTTTTATTCATTTAATTGCATTGCCTTTGAATTATGCCATTGATCAAGACAAATGAAGCGTAGAAGAAGGTAAACAAGAAAAAGAAAAAAACCAATCATTTACTTATCCAGCGACAAATGTAATCATGGGTTAGTTATTCACTAATAACGATTCGGCGCTTGTTTATCATAAGTTTATAATCGATCGGTTTACTATCGATTTAGTTATTAACTAGTATTGATGTAATTTACTATCCACCAAACTGCTATATTACATTTGACAACATGAGGTGACCCCCCTCTCCCCAACTCCCAGAGGAGAAATAGGGTTCAGCTTTTAATTCAAGGGAAGCTAAGTACTGCAGGTATTATTCAACCATATGACTATAAGACAAGAAAAGTTAAATAACCACCAAATTTACAGTACAGATGATTTCAGTAACCCATTTCTTCCACTCAAGAATAGATCTCCAAAACCCAGAACAGCTTTTGACCTTAAGGACTAAACCCTAATTCTTTAAAGCTGCAAACTTCATATTTGGGAATCTGCCTTCCAATCTTTAGAGATAGTTAAAATTGTCTTTCAAAACAGGTAAAACTGTGTAACGTACCAACAAATGTCTCACAAAATGAATATATTCCTAGAAATTTTCAAGATTTACTTCAAGAGCTATGCACCAACAAATGACATTAAGGATGTTATATAAACCAATTTGAGCCGCTCAGCTTGTTCCAATCCATGCGAGTTGACTGGTTTCCAAAAACCCTACTTGGCTCATCCCAACAATTGCTACTTGGTGGGACGAGCTGAGCAGACTCGCAAGTAAGTCAAGACACCCTTTTTAAAAAACAGAAAATTAATAATTACATTTTCATGTTTGAAAGTATAATAAAGACGTAAATTTGTAAGGAAATAGTGAATATAAAATTTTCATTTTGTCAAAAAATTATGAAGTTTTAAAAACCTTCTATCTTTATCCAGACTTGGGACTAGCTACAATACGTAAGCAAAGTTAAAATTGTACATGAAGGCATATTTCCTGTACAATTTTTTTTTTTTTTAAATGAAAAGGTACAAGTAAAATAAAGAAAATGCCTCCTCATTTATCATAGTTTAGAACCAACTACATTACGTAAATATTTAAGTACATAAAAGTTTTCATTCCAATTAAAATGGGCTCCTCAAGATAAGAATGAAAACTTCATCGACTAGTTTTCTTTGAAAATAATATTGAAGAATCCGGCTTACCTTTGGATGAAAATAGTCATTTCAATAATTAAGGGTGAAAATTTTGAAGTGCAACTACAATATTTATAGATAAAAATATAAATTTTATATTTAATAATACATAAGTAATAAGTTTTAGATTCAATATGTGATTGCAACACCGATCATCAGTCAAATGATCGTTGATGACACGCTTAATGCTTTTACAGCCAATATAAATCACAGCAAATTAGTGAGCAGCTCGTACGAGAAAAATACAGCTTGGCTCGTGCCAGTAACTGGTGTTGAGGCGTGCCCAGCTAGCTTGGCTCGTGTTTGGGGTGAGGCAAGCCAGCAAGCAGCGAGCACCACCTAACATCCCTAAATGACATGTACAAAAATTATCAACAGTGACCTGTTTTACTAATTTCCCAGAAAGTGACGATTTTTTTTTCTCTCCAAAAAGAAGACCTCACACACAAAAGGCCTTCGAGTATCAACATCCAAACATACCCTAGAGGGTAGAGAAAAATTGAAAGAGAAGATATGACACAGGCTGCAGTCCACCGAAAATGATGGAACTATCTATCTTTTTTTATTTTTCTCCTAAAAAGATGAACATAAAGAGTGAGGTTGGTCAAGGCCCACCTCAAATAATTCCTTTTTGAGCATTAATGTATTCCAACCCCACATTAGGTGCAACTACCTTTTTTTAATTCTTTCTTTCTACTTCATTAAAATCGAGTATGAAAGGTAGGAACATTATCAGGGTTTCTACTATTTGTCATTAATTGTGGATTATACACAATATTACTCGAGTCTTTGCCATTTTAACCTCGTTTCGTTTTTCTCTTTAATAGTGTCCAACATTATGCAACCCACCTTTCGGAACGACCAAATATGGTTGCACTATAATAGTGAAGAAACCTATCTTGCTTATTCATGTCGAATGTGCTTTCAACAAAGAAATTTGCATTATGGTCCAATTCAGAACAAGTAGTAACAAAAGGGCAATGCAAAGGGATGAGTCAAGAGAGAGGAAAGGAATCAACCATGCAAAGTTTTTTATTTTTCCCACGCAACACAATCCAACAAAGGCCAATGGAATGACACATTTTTGTGCTCTGAGGGGGTCCCTACCACGTTTTTCTTCCCCAAAACAGCTAGCTAAAAGAAAGGGCCTCCCTATCCAAGTCAAATAATACAGGTATAGATGGATCCACACAAATCATTATCCTTTTGGAAACTTAGCTATGGCTAAAAAACTGGTTCAGACACCCTATTTGGTAGCTCAGACCGCCATGCCAGATGCACTTCCTCTCGTGATAATTATTTATCACGACACACGAAAGAGGATTACTATTGAAATTGGACGAGGATATAGCTATAGAGTGATCTTGGTAGTGCTACGGAAATCACTTTGTGCATGTTCTGTTGCCGATAAAGAAAGAGGTCTTTGGTCAATCAAAAGAAACTTTATCCTTCATTGAATGGGGGATAACAACCGAGAAGGATATGAGAGACTACGGTGCAAAGCTTCCAAACCTATTGGATAAATTCAATCCAATGTCACACATAAACCTATAATAAGTTTAAAGTTTAAATTGTGCATAAAGTATCTACCTTGGTATTTTACCCATCAAACCTATTCGAAGCATCACGTCCTGACATTGTCATATCACTAGGTGCATTTTTCTCATGAAGTTGTGGGTATGATTGTGAACACCATCATCCAGTAAGTCTTATATGGAAAAGGGCCGATGGATCAGAGTTAGATGAAATAGTTTTGAAGAAGTCATATCGTCTATCCTTTAATTCTTGTATCTTTCAGTTATGGCAAAAAAACATTAAATACTTGCTTGCATAGCATGGCACTCTACAAATGCATCGAACAACTTCAACCGTGCAATCCTAATCGAAAGAACATCTCTAGATAAGTTAAGCTTCCCAATATGTAGATAAGAAAAGTAAAAGGCAAAGTAAGTAAAGAATAAATTTTAAAGTGACTTTACAAGTATGTGCAATATTCTATCAAGCCCTTCGAATCTTCATATATGACAAAAGATTTATGGAGTTTTACTTTACTAGAAAAGTTTATAGAAATTAGAACATTTATACATAGTACTCATCCAATATAAGACATTAGATTGATCCCGAGCACTCGAACCTTATAATAATGTTTGAAATTAGTTAATTTTTTTTTATGAAATAAACATTGCCATTACTTGCATGTATAAACTTTAGAAAGTTAGCCCATGTGAGAGCCCTACTTTTTAAATTCATTTTTTTTTTCAAAACTCATCTTCAAATGCTCGTTCTTTCAATAAAATAATTTTTTATATAAGCTCAAAACATCTTCGTACTTTCTAACCATGCATTCTTCTACAAATCACATATACAAAATTTGTTTTCAAACAGTGGGACTCAAACGGGGGCTTAGATTCTTTGACACACAAGTATAATATCAATAGCTTATCCTAGGAGAGGCAATGGTTTTAGAGACGCCATTGGGCTTCAATGAAGATATCGTGAACATTCAATCATGCCCCACCCCATGTGTGTGCATTGAAGTTCTAAGATACCCAATTTGTTCAAATCAAAATTTCTATAAAGCCTACCCCAGCAGCCTCGGTCGAGTGGGGCTGATTGTTTCTTATGCCCCCTCCTACAGCTGCCTTCATTCATTCATTGTTTAAGTCTCATTCTTTAAAACTTATTTTTTACCAAACTCATTTTCAAAATCACTCACTTTTTCAATAAAATAGTATTGCATTGCTATTAATATACACTAAACAACTATATTTATTAGCATCTTCTTCAAAACTAATTATACCCAGACTAATTTATCTGACAGTCAGATGATAACACTCTTGAACATCATGACCAGTTCCTTGACTAAAGCCTAAACTTTCCAACTGTTTTCTACCAAAGGAATGAGTGTGTATTTAGTATTTTCCTTCTTTCTTTTCTTGGTCCAAGAAAATGTAAGTTTTGATCATTGTGTAAGAATACTTGCTATAATTGATCAAGAAATTTTTTGTCCCACACTAGTTGTTAAATCATAGCATAAATACCTAATAGTGCACAGCCTGGTAAATTCTGAAAATGTCATTTCAAGATTCTTTCCCAGAGAATTTTTTTAATGGATATGTTTATTGAGATTCTTATTTTCTTTTGCATCCAGTGAAGAATAACTATATTGATACAGAAGTACTAACTTACATTGCCCCCTGTTTGTCTATCATGAGAAAACGACGTTTTTAAAAATGAATTTTTTGGAGAAAATGTGGTTAAAAATGGTTAAAATGTGACATTGAAAATGAGTTTTAAAACAAAAAAAGATTTTTCAAATAATGGTAGACAAACATGGGTGCTAAATTAGGGACAGATCCAAGATTTTATGTGGGGGGCTGAAAGTACTTAACAAAGCCAATGTAATAAAATTTACGCGTACTAAAAAATTCATTAAAGAAAATTATTTATTTAAGTAATTCCCAACGAGGATTTGAAACATAATATTTGGTACAATCAACAAGAAAGTCGTCCTCCATTTTGTGCGAAGTGTTGTCTTCACATATTTTATTGTTGAAAATGCTCGATCATTGCTTGTAGCAGAAACATATAATGTCAATACAAGACGAATCAATCTAGTCACCATAATGTAGCCTTCCAACTTTCCACTCTTAGTTAATTGTTTGCATAACTCAGCAAGTGTAGATACTTGAAGTTGAGGCTCACCCTTCATATCTAATTTATAATGAGGTAACTCAAATTCTAATGTAATAATATCTTGCTTTGAAAAATTTCTAGGTTAGAATTTCTCTACAAGTGTGCAAATTTTAAGACTGTCAACTAATCTAAATGAATCTTTAGGATTCAAACCAGCACTGAGAGAAAAGAGTTCTATTGATATGTCATTAAATCTTGTACTTAACTCCATCGTCACAAAATCTATTGCTTCATTGAAGACATCATAGTAATAACAGTGCTCAATTGTAGTTTCATAATTCCGTCATCACTATTTCTTCTAGATTAGGTATTGTAATATCATTT